>DVXP01000169.1:0-25982 GCA_018235645.1 Junonia grisea | reverse complement strand
AATTATAACCAAATTGTATACCTGTGCCTATCTACCTATACTTTTATGTTTATAAAAATATTTTAAAATAGTGTTATTCTTCTATGTTAAATAAAGACCACAGTGCCAATATGAAAGTAAGCCTTCAAGTTTAATTAGTTTTATGAACTCTAGCATTGTAGAGGTAAAAGTTGGAAGTAGGTAGGTATGTACTAAGTAGATAGGAGAATTTACGTAATAATTTGATGTTTGCAACAGCGATAAACAAATAACATCACACATACCTACTATATTTACAAAATAAAACTTAATTTTGAATAGAAATAGTACACAGTTACTTAAATTTTAAAATACAATTAAATGCGACAAGAAAAAAAAATCACTCATTTGGTTCTATCATAAGTAATAAATACGGTATCTTGAAAACGTAATGCCACAAAAAATATATATTATAGTAGGTATAAATAAAAATTCATTAGTCATCATATCAACGGCCGCCGCAGAGGCGCCGCGAATCAAAAGTAAGTAAAAACTCGACTCATGCTGCCGTAAGCTCTTTGATTGTCCATTCTTACCCTCCCATAGCTACCTGGGGAAGTCACTCACGACTACCTTTGTAACCAACAACCACTCACAGTTGACCTCTGACAACCCTTACGTGAAACGAGAAGAGAACAAAACGACGTACCAACATAAATTGGTCGAGGTATATAGGTAGTAATTTGTAGAGGTGTGTATGCTATGTCAGTTGGCTGGTATGTTGAGGCATCTGTGTTTGACAAGGTTATCGAGGATGTTAATGAGATTTAGCGCGCTGAACCCATCAACAATAGCTAAACGTTTTGATGTAGAGTCGTGAATATTGTACGGTAATTGCGTTTTTTCAGTGGCGGAATATAAATATAATATTATTAAATAATAGATGATTTCTAAGAGATTGATCTTGGAAGAAAATACTTTTATCATTTGGTCTAAATTTATTTACTATATAAAATGAATGGAAATTAATGCAAAATCTATGCAAAGTTATTTCCGATTTACCTAATTTAAAATTTTAGCAATGAGACGTGTTTATTTGACCAAAATCATCTATTTAAAACCTTACAAAACTAAGAAAACAAAAACGAATCACTACAATCAGAAACGAACAATGAAAGTTCCTTTGATAAATCTGAGCGGAGATTTCCCGCAGACGGGACGGGGTGCCCAATGGAAATGTCATTTTAAAAACGGCCTAACCTATAGCCTATTTTACATATACGGATGTTTCGCACGCACGTTCCCGGCGCAACGTCGATAAAAGTGGGCGTGGTCGTCGCCATCGTACCCACCAATCACAAACCGACGTTCAACGTTTGCGTACAGCGCCCTTTCATGTGTGCCGCGTCAGTGGGCGAGTGTGCGTGCCCCGCCGTATTGTATATGGGCGTACATAAGTATACGCCGGCTACCGGCTTCACAAAGAGTTCCCATATCTTTTATGTTCTTAGATTCTTATCTCGCGGTTTCTTATTTTACATTTAAGATGGTGGTCTCGAATTAACGGTCGGTCCCATAAACACGCCATAACAAACTTTAATATGCCTGTAATACGAAATAATCTGTGATTTTTATAGTGGATGTAATTTTTTTTTTGGGAATAATTATTCATGAAGCCTGTTGATTGAATTGTTAATCGTTCCTAATTGTGGATCAACTTTCTTGATTACTTGCTTCATGCTTGGCTAGTAATAGTAGGTATTACATTCTTCATCTTCCGTACATAACTCATAAAGCATAATCCCATACAATTAATATTACTACCATAATTATAATTTCGTATAATCCACATTTACATATTTTTATGGCTTAATGTTATTCAATTTCCTACATAATTTCAGTTAATAGCTTTCTAATGATGGTATGTTGATGAAATGCCTATGTACATGACCAAACACTTACTTTCATACAAAAATCATCGTCTATCAAGTGTGACTTACAATTTAATTTGGTACCCTTACGATGTCTTGGTACCCCTCAAATAATAACAAACCATCTGACTTTAATTTGTGATTTTACTAGTTACAAAACTTAAATATTTTTCTCAAAACATTTTAAGTGATTTCTTGTTTTATTTCAGAAACTATGAAAATAGATTTAAACATAGGGAACAACTAACGTCGTCTATCTTTACGTGCTTTCGTGTAGAAATAGAGTCCGCTCTACCACGATTTTTATGTACTGAAGCAATTCAACTTCCTATCAAAATTACTATATAAAGAAGCCAATAATTCAATTTTAAATATTAAAAGGAAAGTGATCGTTCAAATTTCGTCAACAATAAAAAGCAGTTTTGCCGCTAAAATTCGATTAGAGGGTAGCAGAGGGACAAAAGGAACCGTTTATTTTGGGGAGGTTTAAAATTGATTTCTATGCTAGGGCGTGCTTCTTGCTAAATTTGGAGGACATTTTTATGTCTTCCTTCTTCATGTTACCTTTAATTTGGTTTAATAAAGCGGAGATGAATCAATAGGTAGGGATGCTAAGTGTTTTGACTTTATTTTGAAGTAGCTTCAAGTTAGTATTTAATTTTCGTTTTTAAATTCCATAGAATATAAAGAAGTTTACAGGTAAAATTATGTTCTTATAAATTTAGCGTGATAGAAATATTAGTAGAAACATTCATAACTCCGATAATTTCAGCTTACTAACACAAAATCTGCAATAACCTGTAAACGCTTAAATCAAAACATTTTTAATTCATAATTACTATAAGCGCTAATACATTATATTAATTATATTAATTTGTATATTTTTAGTGATTTTTTGTAATGTGGACTTTGCATGAATTTAATGAATTATTTAATTTTAATTTGTACCAATTGTATATCAATTCAAATTATTTGTGTTTTTAATTTTAATTTAATTAAGAGCATCTTTAATTTTTATTATGTCTTTAAATTTTATCAATTTTAACTTTTAATCATTACTACTCATGTTGCTATAATTATGTGTGTATTTTTAAAACAAATATTGTACCTAATTGTTGTGGCTACTTTAAAAAGCTTTACATGTTAACTATTTTCATTTAATTGTGTTACATTTGTCATTAAAACATGTACTAGCTACTAGTGGTCCTTAAAATAAAATAAATAAATAAATAAATACATCAAAACTAAATAAAACTTCAAGAACCTATATGAAAAGAAACATCTCCCATAAAATATTAGCAAAAACACGTGATAAAAACAATCAACTTCAAAGATTATTTTCGCATGGTATAATTGCAAAGCAAACCACTCATTTTCCTACAACCCTTGAATTGAGTGCTTGTTCTTGAGGGTGCGGGTCCTCCAGGCCCGGTCGTTTTAGCCCCAAGTGTTTACCCACATCGAGAGCGATCTGATCTTAAAACAATCGGTTGTACCTTCACACGGTTCTATTACATATATATTTTGTTTAGTAGGTATGGTAAAGTCCAGTCCAAAAAAGATTTAAAAGTACGCTTTATAGACTGTCGTCAGCTTTTTTGTCTTTGAATATAAACATTATTAAAAAAATTAATTACATAAACATACTTGTTACATACGTATGAACATACTGAGAAAATTCGGAAATAAATTTGTAGGTTCTTTTTTAGTAAATATTCTAAAAATGTTATGGTTGGCCATATTAAACTTTGGATTTGGATTGAAGATTACACGTAATGTTAAGCCATAATTTCACAAAATTATTTAAATACTAGACTACGTCACAACGACTTTAAGGGTCTATTTCGATGGAAATTGGTTAAAAAGTAACTTAATCTATTTAATAGACTTCATTAATTAGACTTCTTATCATTTGAACTATTGCGTTAATGGTATAATTCCTTTATTAATGGGCGTTCACAGAGCATTAGACTGGTTTTTTTTTGAAATAAGAAACAAAGTGGACTTACTCTGTTATAAGTTGAATATATTTTTTTCTTTTTTAGTTCTTATGTTAAGTAAAATCAATAATAGCCTTAAATGTTCCACTGTTGAGCTAACTAAGTGTCGTGGAGGATGAAATAAATTTCATCTAAGTACAATCTTGATCAACAGCAAATTGGGAGTTATGTGATGTCTCAGAATTGTTTTTTTGTACAGATTAGCCATAACATTTTTATTCAACACCGAACAATTGATTTTAAATGTAATACTTGAAAAGTTTTACATTTAAAACTACACAACTAGCACAAATTTGAAAATGATACTATAAATATATTACACCCCCGGCGCGACACTGTCACTAATTCAAAAAATTCAAAAATTAGTTAAGTATTTACTAATTATCCCAGAGCACCCTTTTACTTGGTGCGATAAAATTAAACTTATTAAACTATTTGTTCTTGCTTTCTTTTTAATTCAGTGTGTCATAGCTACAGTTTTAGTTTTTCTTTAGACCCACAACGTTACTTCTGAGGGGGGTTAAATAATTGTAAAGTATATTTTGAATAATATTTATTGATAATTATTTATCTTAAATTAAAGTTAAAAGTTGATGTTTTAGTATAAGCAACTCATCTCAACTATCGCCTATCGCCTATCGCCTAACGTCATTGCTTTGTTAGGTGTCAAATTTTAAATGCATCTCCTGAAAAACTACATTTATGCATAAGTCACAGTGTCGCCCCGGGGGTGCGATATTCTACACTACACTACACTAGGATATCTTGGCTAGCTAATAAACTCACTTATATTAATCTAATAAACAAACGCTTCAAGAGTAGTACAAAATGATTGGATACAATTCACCCTGCCGTCTGTTTCAACGTACCATAACAATGATTTGCACTATTCCAAGGAAGGGCCGATCAGAATCGGGAGAAGTTATAAGATTAATAGAAGTCAAGTCTTCTGAACCGTGACACGGTGGATATATTGTTTATAAATAGTTTTGGGTTATAAGTGAACTAATTTCGGCAACAAGGGGTTAATTAGGTGTTATTTTAATTGCATATGTTGGATAAGCTTTTTTAGACTCTGGAGTTAGAGAAGTTAGACAATAAACAATAAAAATAAATGTTTTATCTGTAGTTATTAGTTACTTTTGCAGGAATCAGTCAAAATAGTCTTATTAGTGTAGGTACGTCTCAAAATAACACATTATTAAATTCAAATAAAAGTAGGTAATAGTTATTAAAGTGAACTGTCCATTGTAACAGACAATTTATAAACATTTTGTATATCAACTTTAAATTTAATATACATAAATAAATACAATAATACCTACATATTAAATAATAATCCAATATTTTGATATTAACACAGACGCGAATATTATTTTTACACGAGACACATTTCTCGGCTCTACATTTATACCTATATAATTATGTGAAAATAAATAAAAAAAATCCACAATTTATAATAATATCCAACTCCCATCATTAGGTATGTACGGAAAAACATACCATCTCAGAATTTAAACAGTATTAAAAAGTAATCAGCGGAGTATTTCATCTCGCAAGTTCGATAGTTCACGACAGATGTTCGACAGATCGTATCGCCCCGAGGAATACCCACTGAGATGTTTATGTTTACATAATTATTAAGCTTTTTATATACATAATTATAATGTATGTATACTTGTTAAATTTACATGAGTAATATATCAATTTTTAAAAATATACTCAATGTCAATTTTGGTCTGAAGATCGAGTCTTGAGTGGGAGTTTTAAAAGGATGTGTTGATGACTAACTATTATTGAAATATAAAATTTTGTGTACATAATACCTACTAACTTTTGTTTGTGATTAATTGGTACGTACTTTGTTGTCTAAAATATGGCTATCAGAATAATTTCAAATAAAAAAATGGTATAAATTATTGTAGTTCCTATGAAATAAGCTCTCTTCAGTCCAGTTTTTTCGCAAATTAGATATTCATATGGAAGGATAAAAAACTTACAAATTTTTAATTTTGTTTTTGTATCATAGAAATATTAAATTTATCTTTTATGACAGCGCAACAATTTTTTATTCGTATTACTTTTACGACAACAACAAATAGCTTTCCAATGTCAATATTTCTATATTCCTCTCGAAATAGTATTTCGATCCATCTGTACCGTGAGTAATTGTTTTTGCGGTTAATTCTCCTCCCAACAGGGGAGACGGGCCGAAATTACATTTTTATTTAGTTAAACGGGCGAAGGGTCGAACGATTGCTTTTTGATAAGTCAATTTTCGATCGAATAGGTTATAAAGTGTTACGAGTACATTATTTATGTAAATACTCAGAAAATAAGTAAGAAAAATATATATTCTACGGGATTTGAACCCTCACCTTCTGGCTTGCCGGGGCAGGTGCTCTAGCCAGTTGAGCTATGGGTTGCTTCGCAAGCTGTGTTGAAATTCATTTTCGAATGAAAAAATGAATCTTTGAATGGTTAGGAACTCTGTAAAAGATTCCTCCATAGACGGCACCACGGTCGCTTAGACCATTTCTCATCATCAGATCAAGAATTTCGACACAGCTTGCGAAGCAACCCATAGCTCAACTGGCTAGAGCACCTGCCCCGGCAAGCCAGAAGGTGCGGGTTCAAATCCCGTTGGGTCGCGAATTTTTGATTTGATGTTTAAATTTAATATTATTTCCCCACGTGTGGAATAACACGAAAATAATAAATAAACAATATATACATTATCCATAATATTCGCTTCTTTACGACCGAAACAAATGCTACGCATTATTTCTGAACGGAAGAGACTTAATTAAATCTATGTAGATGTCATCAAAGGATACCGAGGTATAGGAAAAGCATTTCGATAGAAGTGCGATTTTACGGGTTATTTGAATACAAAAAAACTTATACGTACAGTAGAATTTTGAATTTGGACAGTGATAGTTGTCAATTATTATTCTATTGGCAATCACGCTTACCTACCCACATAACCCTAAGAAATGTCCTTAAGGACCTTAATAATATGCATTATTAACAATTATTAATTTTCTTCACCAGCCGATTCGCTACTCGGCTCCGGTTCAGACGAGGAAGAGGAGGAAGAATCGAGAGCGGCGAATAACTCCAGCAGTCCCGCGCATGCGCCCCACCCGGCGCTGCACTCGGACCTCTCGCATAATGGTGACACGAAGCCTCATGAGGACTCCGAAGACCAGGTTCGTGGAGTTCTGATACTACCTACTTCATGAAAAGTTGTAAAAACCTTGTAGGTTATATAAGGAAATAACTTCTTCTATTGTAAGGACTTTATTACTTATTGAAGGACATAGCTTTCTTTTATTACAAAGAATACCTTAATTAGTGATCAATCTTGACGTTCAACTTTCAATTGTCTTTTACATGATTAAAATTACGATAGTATGGTAATAGTTCGTGAATATAATTCATATGGTGCTTTAATACATCAGACATAGTTAACATAATTATAATAAATTAAATAGGAGTTCTGTATAGAACTCTTTGTATTTCTTAAAATCTGATATAGCAATTTCATATGTGTATACCTAGTAGACAGCCAACTCTCACACGTTAGGTGTGATAAATTGTAAAGCTAAATTGAGATAATATCCTATTTAAAATATCTTTACATTCTTAGAACATGACAATCCCATATAACATGCATGGGACTGGACCACATAGTCGCATTCAGTTGTTTCTCTTCCCCACCCAGGGTTCATTGGACGGAGACCCCGAGACACGGGACTCCCAGGCAGAGAACAAGTCACCTGATGATGGGAACGGTGGCTCCAAGCGAAGAGGTCCACGGACCACGATAAAAGCGAAGCAGTTGGAAATATTGAAGTCAGCGTTTTCACAGACCCCAAAACCGACGAGGCACATACGGGAACAATTGGCAAAAGAAACTGGACTGCCCATGAGGGTTATACAAGTAAGTTTATTAAAGTTTCTAATATATTGTTCTAACCAGTACAATTGTACATTATTTTAAAATTACAAGCTCAAATTCAGGTGTGACTCGTTTGTTTTCAAAAATGCTTTCGGTATTATGTGTTTGAGGACGAAGGATATATGTATAATATCACTCAATGACTTCATGAACCTGGAGCAGCTACTATCATAACTAATCTAGAAAGTATCGGACTTTAACGTGGCGCAATTAATAGTTAGTTGAAAAAACGATTCCTTGTTCCATTAATAATAGAAAAGAACATTAACATTTTGTTTTGAGATTGTTTATTAAAATTATTATAGCAATGGTATTGGAAATAAGTTTTCCGAGCTGAAAATAAATAGGTATCGCCTCAATTATCACTTTCGATATCATCTCAAGTAAATTGAAATAGTAGATTCAATTCGATGGAGTAACTTCTTTCTAGCTCACTAACTTTTGAAACAGCCTTGATGAAACTGTACTTAGGAAACTAGTTTGAGCCTTGTGAACTGTTGAACTTGCGTAATGTATTAATAATATATTAGCAAATAATGTGTTTAATTTAGTATCTAAATGAAAGTTATATTGTATTCGATTAAAAGAACTTTTGCTATCGTAAATTAAGTCTATTGATAGAATAGAGAGCTTTTTAGAATTTACTGTCCAGCTAGTATAGTAAATTCTTAAAAGCTCTCATGATTTTTGCATTCGTCATGACTAAAATATATGTCAAACAATAGCAATTCAATTTAAATGGATCACAATTTAAGTACGAATTCAATATAATATTACTTGCCAAAGCTGATAAATTTGCCAAGGAAAAAAAGCATATCTATCAAATTGGCATCACCTGCTAAATGTTTCATCGGAAACCGTAACAAATGGCCGTATTCCATCATGGCGTCTGAAGCGTCCCTAAATTGAATACATCGCCCCAACGTTCAGAAACAGTTGACGTGACAAATAACCTTATTACTTTCAGAAGTGCAGACTTTTTTTTATTAGTCTAAATTTTAACCTTCAAGGTTTTAGAATATCGATTTGTTTCCTGAAATCGTAATCTAACACATTGAGCCACGCGATTCTCCACGCCGTAGCAACAGATGTCTGTTGAAAGATCGACCGTTTCGGTCACGCTTTTTGCACTTCTTCCTCTTTGTTTCTGTTTTTGTAGCTCGATTTCTGAACTAAAAACTAATGTTTTACGGCCCTCTTGCAATGTTTTTTATTCATTCTTATTCCTTTTGTTTAAAACGAAACTAGATCATAGTTTTAAAAATCGTCCAACTAATTTTCATACTAAATCGTACAAAGGACTATAAAACAAAAACTGACTAGTCGTGAAGCGTTGACGCGTTCAAAGGGACAAATATTTGTATACACATGTATTGTGTGTCAATATTAGTTTAGTAACAATGTCGAGTATGTTAAGTGGGTTCGTAAACAACATTTTTTACTACCATTCGTCAAGTCGCGCCAGATCGCGCGTGTCAAATGCTCATACCGTACCACATGTGGCTTCTAACTGTAGTCAGTTTTTGTTAGAATATTCCGGTTTTAACTAGTTAGCACCGGTCCGTGTGAACGGGTATTTGAAGATGCCGATCATCGGATACTTTGATGTTAGCTTCGAAAATTTACATCTTAATCATCATTTTATTGCTGTTATTATTATTAGTGGAAGTAATTAAATCGGAGTTTCTATAATATTAATAACAATTTTTAATATTGCGCAATTTTGTGTCTATAGAAGTTTAAATGTGTGAACTGTTCAGTATTATGTCTTAAAATAATTGTTCTTTGCACCACTTACATGTGGCTATCTAAAGTAATAATAGGATTGCATCGTATGTTTATTTAGATAAATAAAAACGCAACATGATTTACGTCGGAACACCAAAATAAACAAAATAAAAGTAAAACACGACACTTCACCTTAACGCGATGTCATCCGACCGCGAAACAAGAAAAAAAAACGTAGATATTTTAATAAGTTCATATATCGTAATTTCTTCAGCGTGACGGCCCTGTCGTCGGGCGACGCGCCCTTATTGGCTCATATTTTATTTTGACAGGTCGTGTAGTTAGCGTCAAACCAGGGCTGTCGATTTTATGTATCGAATAAATATTAGTTTCATAAATATTATGACCTATTACAATTTGAAATGTCTTGCACTTTAACATAAGTAATCGATTTATAAATAATATCGTAATATTACGAGTTCATTAAATTAGTTGCTCGATAAAATTGCCAACTTATTTTATAACGTTGCAGCTTTTACTTAACTTCTTACAATTCTAAAGTTAATCTAAGAATGGATGCAATATTTAGTTTGTCTTTATTTAAATTTAATTTTAATCTGTCGTAATAGATATTATTTAAAAGAAAAACTTGAAATTAAATTTTTAACTAACAACTTCAGAAGTTTTGAAGTGAGTTATTTATTAGACTAAAAGTAGTAGCAGATTCTAAATTAAACGAAATACATATATTTTTTTAACCGTGATTACAATAATGTATTTTACGAATTTATCATCACTGTTACAGTCGACCAAGACGTTTATAAAATAATATAAGCGACCTTTGAAATTGTTTTTAAAGTTTTAGCCCGACCGCATATTATTAGAAATTTCAGTGAGGAAATTTTTACCTAATTTACGACTAATCAAAAACGGATAATAGATTAAAAAAGAATTGTACTGGCATAAAACAAAATGCATTGTATTATAAACTTTCTTGTACACTTTTAAGTCTTTTAACAAAATTTTCTTACAGTGTTCGAGCAGGCTAAATGTCTAAAAATAAATCACAAAAAAATTTAACGTTTCATTTGCCGCTTTTCACTTCCTACTATTTTTGGTGGTTGTTAAATAAAAAATAATTTGTTTTTGTTTGACAATTGAGTAGCCTTGCCCAGTTTAGACTTAATCTTTAACTATTTTTATCAGCATTTCACCCGGCTTCGGCTGCAGGCTTCAACCACATGATTTCGATTTATTTATAATTGTTGTCATACGTATTTGTTAGAATGCCTTATAAGATTACAGATATGAACAGACTTTTGAAAAGTCCCTATTAAAAGAGGCTGTTGTTTCTAGCTTCCTAAATGGAAGGATTAAACATTTTGCACTTACGAGTATAACAAGACCTCTTCCATTTAATAAACATTTAATCTAATGCCAACTTGAATATTGAATATGAATGGAAACAAAGCATTGAATTGTACATTTAAAAATATTAATTAAATGTAAATACTAGTGATAATATGTAAACACAAGCAAAAACCAGCTGATTCTTCCATCCATAGAGACGTGACGGATGATATGCATTATGCATAAAACTATTAATAAATTAATTCACACCTATTCATTTAGTTGCGATGTGAAATGTCATCGGCGTGTAGTTGCGTATTACAAATTACCTTATTACTCAAAGGAATACTCACTGCGCGCTAGAGTTACAATTTACAATTTAAAATATGATCATTAATCATTATTAATTAGTTAAACAGTTAAAACACTGAAAAGTAGAAAAGAATATTCATAATTACATGTCATTTGTTATACTTGAGTTTGAATTAAATAATGATAACTTGCAATTAAAAGTGCCTCCAATTAGACACGTTGGGTGATTCTCTTGTTAGCGCATAGACAAGCCTTTCGAAGTTAATGTTTTAAAATATATTTTTAATCTGTGTTCGTGAAAGTAATACGTACAAGGAAGCTCGTGTCGTCGCTTGATTGATAACGTCAGTGTAAAAACTGTTGACGATGTGGCTGGGAACATGTTATTATGTCATTGCTTCCCTGGTGTCTGTTGATGCGAGGTTTTGATAAATGTATTAAGTCTAATGTACTTTTGTCCGTTATTAGTTGTCTGTGGTCAGTTGAGTTTTGTGTGTGAAAATAAAAAAATAATCTATCATAAATATAATAATTCACTTTTGTGAAATATGTCAATAAGATAAGATTTGCCAAAAAAGCGTGCTTATTTTGAAGTGTAAATTATTTACGATAAGTCAATTTTCGTTTCGAAACATCAATGAAATTTTAATAATCGACCAACAGTTATATTCACTCGCGTCGTTCAAAAGTACAAATTTTTACAACTCCGAAATTAGTTTATTATTTTACAAGCTTTCTCTCAACATGAGTTCCGAAAGACGGCAAACGGCAAGAAACACGCCGACGCTTATTATTATTGGTTAAAATAAAAATTAACTTCAGCAACCGGTCAATCAGGCCTCAATCTATGGAAACGTCGGGATCCGAGTTGAATGAGCCGTACGTTTGGTCGCACGACCATATCTCTTTTTTTAATATCCGTCGGCGGCTTTGAACTGCCCTAAATACTATAACTTTCACGAGTTACGAGGTAAACGGGTGAGACTATGTGACCGCGGGTTTACGGCCAGTCGATCTCGAACGAAGGTTTACGACAAATTGTTCCGTCTTTTAATTCGATGTCTGTTTTATAATTCATTCTCTTCGTCAGGATGAGTACGGTTTTTCAATTCTTATTTTCTAAATAATTTCTTTCGTCGAATATTTATTTTCAATTTCTACGTTTAAATTCAAGTCAATCCTCTCTCGAAACTGTCGCAGACCGATTGACCCGTTTCGAAGTCGTTCCGATCTTTAGATAAACACTTATTATCGCCAAAAATATGTACATGTTATTATTGCGTATACCGTAAAACGAGTGTAGCAATGGTCTGACATTATCAGACTTCTCGGTTTTTTCTTTTCATTTTTAAGCATTCATAAACATAAAAAATATAAGTTTACAACCGCAAAATATTAAAGTATGTTGTTAAAATAATATCAAAATATAAAATGTTATTTTATCAAAGCGCGATCGACGCGCCGATGTCATCGTACGTGAAATGTTTTCGATAACGATTATCGCCGGCAGTTTAACAAATCCCTGCTGTCGAATACGCACTTCTAAAAACATCGATGCCATCACAATAAATTTGTAATTTTAATCGTTATTATTGAAACAACGGGGAATTTGCATGAGTAAACAATAAAATAGAATTTTTACACCGAGTTCGAGGCAGCACTCGTAAAATGGTCATGTATATACGATGGAGGATTTGCATCAATACTTGACGTTAAATGCGCATGTTATTCGTGTAATCTGTACAAAAATAAATGTAATGTCTCTATAGACCTATCAACGTAATTTATTTTCTGGCATACATTGTATTTAGTATCTACTAAAGTACATATATTCATTTTAATCATGTCCTAATTTCGTGGAACTAGTAACTCGTTTTTAATGATACGAAAAATAAGTATCAAAATAATTAACCGAACAAAATATGCGTGTACGAGAGTTGAAATTATCAGTTAACTATTTGATGTTAGGCGTCAAACGATTATATATGACTACATGGTTTCTCGCGCAAAATAACAAAGTCATATGATTTATCACCTACAAGACAGAAGCACCTTGCGATAGTCCGCAGGTGCGGCGTTACAAAGCTCGTCGTCGCTAGTCGAAAGCAATAAATTATTAATTATGATAAAAAGCCTCGTCATACGAATAGAATATCCTTTGCGAAATATAAAGAAAAACAGGAGAGCGGCGCCTAAAATCCTTTGTCTATGGACGTCCTGCGGATCGGGGCTCTGTCCGCCGCTAGTGATGTGCCGACGCGGCCGGAGGACAAAAGATCTCCCCGTGCGGACAAAAAATGACATCATTTATTTTATTGCCGTGGGTGAGAATGCGCTACATTAATATTGCGTAGGGCCTTAATGTCCGATCGCCCTAGGCTTGCCATCCGTCAGCTTCGTTGTTCTTTTATGTTCAATGTTTTCGATCTTTAATTATAAATTTATTGTACGGGATGAATGTTCTCTTCTATCTCAAATCTTGTAAGTCTACTACAACTTTAGTTTTACACAGGTGAAGGACTGCTTTTTTTATGAACTCGTTAATACTTGTTTCGCAATTTAGTTAACTATAATAACTATTCCTATTTTATATATTTAATAGCAATCGTTTCAAGTTTAATATTCTCGGACACAATCAGTATACATAAACGAAAGAACTCATTAATATAAAACCATGCTACCAGCAGTCACTAGTAACATTATTAAGCAAAAAATCTCTTGCTACAAAGATTCAACTCTAGAAGTAGATTAATGACGGTAGCGCCATACCTTATAAATGCGATGTGCGCGTACGCAACCATCCATCAGAGGCCTGGGTTGATTTATTACGCCGCCAGTCTAGAAGCCCCTAGTCAATATTATAGTCAATTGATTGCCTAGCTGTGACCCGTATATCGTAATTTTAATGCCTATACTAGTAATATATGATTCGCAAGGTTTCATCATTTTTGAGTGACATAATCTTTGTTTGATTGCAATACATGATGTTTCATCCATTCGCTCGAAAAAATCAAGATAAATGATATACATTAAAAATTCATATAAAACACTTCGAACATAATGTAGACTGTAGAGTGAGACGAATAAATATCTGTACAAAAACCGGAGGTAGTTGATAGTTACAATGAATGATCAATCATTCGTAATTAGTGTAAAACATAATCGTCAGCTAAACGACAATTCATTAGAGGCTGTCTTAATCGCGACCTTTGAAAAAAAGATTCCGAGATATTAAAACAATTATAAAAAAATATGTGTAAATATAAAAAAAAAGTTCGTTGACCGATTTCAAGAGTTTTTGGCGTTTCGCAGAGATGAGCACGTAACTGTCACGCTTCACGCCGCTAGTGACGTGACAATATCGATGTCAACCGAGCGTTTTATTGTCGATGATTGATTTCTGTGGTTTTTCAACGTCTCTTAATAGTGGACGTTGATTTATACCTTTGGGACGTGATTCGATTCCGGTTTTCTTTTTTCGATTTTCCAAATGTCACATGGTTTACTTTCCATGGTTTATTGAGAGTACATTTGCCTAAATTTAGAATTCAATTTGCAAGATATTTATAAAGTTATTTGTCATAAAATATTGTGCGGTAATAAAGAAAAAGTTACGTACCGTAACGTACATTAATATGACATGTACAGATTGCTAGTAAAAAAGTAACACGTCTTTCACGTACTACCTATTGTCGTCTAGATATAGTTTAGCCATCTAAATAGTATTTGTTAAAAATAATAACCATAACGTTAATGTACAATTTGCAAGGCTATTCAGAAAAATATACACAAACGAACGCATTTCAAAACGGAAAATTCAATCAATGCAATATTTTCTACCTCAATGTAGTATAACATTTCCATACTGATATTTTTTTATATTTTTACAATAATTTCGCAATAAATCCGAGTATATTCTGTCTACATCACTAAACCGCGGCTACGCTTGATCGGTCCCTCGTATTCCGCATCATGACGTCTGCCAAGCTTCCTACTTTTTTATTTTTCGACACAAAACACAATTTGTATTACTACGAATAGTATTTCAAAAAGATAAAAGAAACCCGCAAAAAATATATACTACATTCTGTTTTAACAAACAGAATTCGTTAAGAAATATTTTGGGTAAAAATCTATAAATGTACGTGTAATTCCTATTTAGATATCTGCAATTGAGATTTACTAAAAATAAATAAAAAAAATGGTAATTAAACGGTAGTATTTCGACCTACATTCAGTGATTTAAAAAATAATTGAGCAGTCTTTTTCTCTAGAACCTTTTTAACTTATTTTTTAAGAGAGAGTTATTAGTGAAAATTGCGAAATTGTGTCTTGCATTTCAAGGAATTATTTTAATTACGAATTTAGGTAGTTTTTTAAAGTGTTTTTTTCTTAATCGTAACAATCAAAAATACAAAATATTCTTATATCCATATATTATATATAATAAAGTATGTAAAATACAGGACTGAGGTCTTTGGATAGACCTTAAATGCTTATTTTATATGTCATTTGCAAAGCAAAAACATTACATTAACGAAGTATTGTAATTAAGCCCGCCAGAAAAGTATAGAAGACAAAAAAACATATACTAAAAACTAAATAAGTTAGTCTCAATGACTGTATCAGCAACATCGCCACGTAAATATAACAAAACCGTTTTACTGTTTTTGAAAAAATTAAAACCACGACTTTGTATTAACACTTAAACTACAGTAGCGTATTACATTTGCGATAACTTATCTCGGTCGTTAAAGCCAACAAAAGCGCTTAAAATGGATTCAGATAAAGACCGCCATATTGAAAGCCGTAACCAATACTTCTGTTTTCCGTTATCAGGGAATGATAACAATTCTATTTACGAATACTGAACGATGATTGGTTGGTTATTACAGTGTGGTTTATGTGACATGTAAACTTAGTAGAGCACACGAGCATTTTTATGTTTTAATTTTATGTAACGATTATTTTGCTCGACTGTGTATGTAATTTCAAAAGATAGATCGCATATCGAATTCTATGTAAATAAGTAAGTAAAAATTTACAATAAAATTGTATTTTCGACTTTG
Organism: Junonia grisea; assembly: GCA_018235645.1. Classification (NCBI taxonomy): domain Eukaryota; kingdom Metazoa; phylum Arthropoda; class Insecta; order Lepidoptera; family Nymphalidae; genus Junonia; species Junonia grisea. The sequence continues at coordinate 9,670 of DVXP01000169.1, read as the reverse complement.
TTCGTTCTAGAGATTTATCTTAATGACCCTTTGTCTAAAATTTTCTTGTCTAAAATTCTATATTAAGTATTTTTATTCTCAATTACAAGGTATCTAATAAGGTTTTTCCTCCTTTTTATTTAAAAACTATTTTACCAACAAGATCCTGTTACAGCTTTAAATTATTGAGTTCATTTCCTGTTTGCGACAAAAGATCCTATTAAGAATACACTTTTATAACAAGTCACATTATTGACATAATTAGCAAAAAATATGCCAATCAACAAGACAAATAAAGCCTTTTATACACTGGAAAATCCCGTCTCTAATATAATATAATCAGAGATGTTATCACGATCGGTACAAGAGTACAAAACACATCGTGCGTTCAACAGAACAAACAACAAAGCACATAATTAAAATTATAAAACAAATAACACGAGACATGAGAAAGTTACAGTTTAAATAGAAAGCGTACGAGAATAACGTAACACATCGTCTAATTAACTAAAATAAGACTGGGGCTCGAACGAAAACGCACGGTAAATTTAGCGGGGACCGACCGAAAATTCTTTAACAACTTTTTAATTTTGACGTATGACATGTTAAAAATGTAATATTCATTTTTTTAAACATTTAATAAAAATTAAAAAAAAAAAACTGAATTTAAATTTAGAATTGAACCGCGCGTTATGAGGATTTGAGCTACCGAGAAAAATGTGTGTGACTTACATATTTGCTATTAGGATGTTACAGAGAAAAAGGAAAATCGTCTGCACCTTTTCCATTTTATGCTCTTAGCTTGTTATACAATTTGTTTCTTTTAATAAATACTAAAAGGCATTTCGTGCTTAACATCTAACAGCTATCCTACGACATCTCTCGTTGATTTTGCATTTTTTATTTTTATGTGAAAATGTTGCAAAATTCGAAAAAAGAGTTTGAAAAATGGCGAATAAAATTAAAAATCACCATGTACTCCACAGTATAATAGAATAATGGAGTTATAAATATTCAATCGGTATTACCTATTTAATTTATTAGCTATGGTATTTAAATTTTTAACTGTCTCTCAGAGGCGTACAATCGTAAAAATATTGGACGATCTCGATCACGATTTCGTAATAATGGAATACGAATGAGATTTTGCGCTTTTATTGACCGTGAAAAACGTCTGAAGTGAATATTTTTTTTTTGCTAGATCTGCTGCAAGCCGTAAAGAAAAACTACGTTGTCGTAGGACTCTCTCCTACAATTTTATAGCTACAAATCTTTTGAAGCTAAAACTGAAACCACCTATATAATTATAGTAGTAGCACATCTCTATTTCGACATTACATTTTTTTAATAATTTTGTTTTTTTTTTGTTTGTTTTGGGAAAAGCTGAAGCATTTCTTTATACAGCTTCGTCTAAATACATATTTCGTATCAGAGGACTACTTTAACAATATTTTTTTATATTTTATACTTTTAAATCAGAAATAAAAAATCCATTATTATTTTTTATTTATACCTTATGCAACATATGATAAAAAATAACGTTTAAGTATGAATCAACTTGTTTTAACTTAAGCATGCAAGTAAGATGTATGGATGCGCGGAAATAATTTACTTTTACCTTTTGCAACGCCAATTGACGTTAGATGGCGCATGCAGCTTACAGTGTGGTCGCGTCTTCAGTGACGCCATCTTGATTTGTTCTTTTTTCAAATGTAGACGTATGCGTTTCTTCGCGGGGTTTTAAATTTAGAATGTTTAAATTGCTTTTGTAAATTGGTAATTATTTTCGGATATTTGTAAATAAATGACCAAATTTAAATTTTTTATACAGAATATTTCTACCACAAGTTTATTGATTGCGTAGATAAAATTACGGATAGATAGAGTTTTAAAATAGCAATCGTGATAGTCGAGTATGGATATTTAAGGAATATGTGTTCAAAAAAATGTGATTCAAAATATAACAATTTTGCAAATTTTCGGATATAATCTCAAAAACTCTGTCCAAATTGGCGATCACCGGTTCGATATGGTGCGTGACGTTGTTTATGGCGGAAAGAAAGATGAAAATAAAATGCACGCCTCACCAACTGTTCGGTGTTTAAGTATTATAGTTAGGTTAGGTATTGTGTGGGTCGCTGCGGGGCGCCGCCGCCCGCTGAGCCCAGCCGGGCCCAAATTACTAGCTCAGTCAGATTACACCTTACTAAACTTCAACACTAGATTACATAGATTCGGCTTTACTGCGTTTTGTAAGCCCGCAAATATAAGGAAGGCCGTAAGGAATATAATCCCGCAATGTATCTGTGACGACGCATAAAGTTCGCCGAAATATTACAGTGGTAAGTTTTATAGACAGCCCGAATGACTAGCGCACCTCAGTCAAATTACACCTAACTAAACCTCAACACTAGATTACATAGATCCTATATTGTAGAAACGGCTTTATTGCGAGTAGTAGCAGAAGTAGTAGTAATAGCCTGTACATATCCCACTGATGGGCATAGGCCTCTTCTCCTACGTTGCTCTATTGCGGGTTGGTGTATATACATATGTCAGAATTTCTCCCGGCACACTTTCCTCGCGATGTTTTCCTTCACCGCCGAGCTCGAGATGTATTTAAACACAAATTTAGCACTTGAAAATTCAGCGTTGCCAGCCAGGGTTTGAACCGGCGTCCTTCGGATTAAGGCAACGTGCTCTCACCACTAGGCCATCTCGGCTCTTACGAATCAGTAACACAATCCCGCAATGATGTCGATGGTATGTTTTATATGTCGCAGTTTATCCGCGGTAATGTCGACTCATTAGCGCTGGGGGGCGCCGGGCAGGTAGGCGCTTCGTTATTTATACTGAGAACAATGTCCGCGTCGATCTCTTATTAATCATCTCTTTATACCACAGACTCGTTCGCCATATGAAAATAGGTTTATTTGACGAAAATCCTCTCGACCGCGCAAAAACTCGAAAACGTTTTTCGATTGCGAATCGTAAAAGCGTTAACGTTTTTATCACGTGCTAATAACGTCATTAACATTTACGCTTAACGCTATAAAATAATTCTAGCGATTAATTTCATTCGAATTAAGATGATCATTTTAAATGTTTTTAAATGTAACGTTTTATTTAAATGTTCGATATTTAATTGAAATTAGGATGCGTTTGAAAGATGATCCCGAGCTTGTATAGCGTTATATTAGTGCTTAATACGGAGAGTTTATGGGTTTTATAAGGCGTCGGAGTTACGGTAAAAGAATGGTCCCTCTCAGCGGTGGATGTATGAAATATGGTGTTTAACACCACGCGGCTTGTTCGGACGGCGTCCCGTGGCGCGGGACTGTCCGGTTCCTTTACGAGGCATCGTCACCCTAACCTCGAAGCTAACAGAGCATTTTGAAAATGTTACTGTTAACATAATATGTAAAAATAAAAGATAAGATAAGATAAAAAAACTGTAGATAAGTGTCATAATTGCTACGACACTTAACTCATGTAAGAGTTAATTTAATTAAAAAATTAATAAAATACACGATCAATTGGTATTAAGAAAAATATTTGAAATGTGGTAAATATTTATTTATCTTTACGTTTTTAAATAAAAATTATTATTAGATATTATAATAAATTTAATTCTGCAAACCAAAATCATAATTACTTTAGATACGGCTTGGAAACATATCTATATTTTATCGGGTATCGTTAAAAACGTAATCACCTACAATTTTCTGTTTACATGCTCTCGTAATAATTCCGTATTAATCCACGAGCCCGTCGATTAAGTAATTATCGTAATAAGTTCGGACATAAAATAACGGAACACGACAATTTTGCCGCATTATTTTTATCATAGGCGTATAGAAACTGATCCAAGGCCCCACAGCTACAGTTTTGTAATGTGTTACAGATTTTATTGACTATTACATTTAATGATATTTCATGCAAGATATTATGAAATAAGCTTTACGTTATATTTATGTTAGAACGAGCGACCATGAAACGGAAAAGTGTGAGTTCCGAAAAACATCCCAACAACGAGTTTTCATAACTACCTACATTCCTAATTGAAAATGAAAGCTGAATAAACAAATACGAGTTAATTAAACTTGTTTTATCTAACATATAAACATTTCAAAACTTTAAAAACATGGGATGAGCAAATCAATCACCTCTTCGTGTAGGTAAAAGAATATGCTAAAGAAACCCTTTTTTCAAAAATTTAAACTAATCACTAACTAGGTAGAGGTACCATGACTGATAGGTTTGGCACTCAAAAACTTACTTTCAAAAAAATCTCAAAATACTCTTCCTTACAAGAAGTTTTAACTATTAATCATTAAAGTTTGCGGTTTAGTCGACCAACTCATAATAATGATTAACACCGCCAATAGAGCGAACCTAGTGTCCGGCATACAATTACTCTCTAACGAGTCGAGTCGATTTCATTTGTTATAAATTATATCGACTTTATTAAAACCTCAGTCGATGTTTTAATCAATATGCAGCGCGAATTGAGTAGGTTGTAGCAGGTTGTAAATGCGTTCTGTGTGCAAATGGCTGCGTAGGCGCAGGCGAGGCGGCGCGATCAAACGCGCAGCGGGATCGACAATGACGCTTTGTTTCCTGTGTTATATCTGTTCTATTTCATTGTTGTATCGCCTTGACCTAACTAGATATACTTTTTAATATTTTAGCGTGCTTTACTATTCTTATTATATGTTTTTCTCTTTTAGTGTGTATTAGGGTTTGCTCTGAGTTTTCAAAATGGTCTAATTTCTGCATCCTACATCTTGATTGTGCAGATACACACAGGATTATATGTAGGATTTGTTTTTCTTTTAAAGCAACTCATGTCTCACTAATTTATGTATGCCTATTAAGCTGTGTGCAGAATCTTAGAGCCTCTCGAAAAAGCACAGAAAATATTAACTTTTATTTTTTACAATACTTAATAAAAAACACCGCGAAATACAAAACGTAAAAAACAAAGTACAATTAATATTTACCCATGGCGATTCCTATTATATAATATTTAACCATGAGATAGATAGATAGAGATAGGCTCAGGTAAAAACCGTAAAAAGACCCGTTTATAATAATAAATTCGCATTAAAACATTACCTACTTAATGTATTAATTTATTTATAACAACTAATCTAAAGTTCTATAGCAAAACAAATTGTTTTTTAATGTGTGTGAAATGGCGTACTGATGAATTATTTGCAGTCGATTTATTTTGTTATTTCACACTTGGTAATTAATCGCTAAAGTAATCGCTAAAGAGATGAGGATGAGAACAGTCCTTGGTATATATTTTTGGCACATCACTCTTAAAGCAGCAATGTTTGTTAACTTGTTGTTGATGGTAAATCTAAATTACCTATAATAGAATTAGCTTGCAAAATAACATAATTGTATTAATTAATCGTTTTAAGTAGCACAGTCATTAAAAGTTCGTTTTAATAAATAAAATTAACTACAGATTTCAAAACTTTTCAAAAATTTTTTGTCAACTAATCTTAACTTTTTCTTGTACACCTTATTTTTCTTCTATACTTAATACTTACTATTATCGTGAAGAATGACTGGATGTTTGTTGCTCTTTCACAACTAAAGCGGCTACCCCAATTTTTTGAAATTTAAAATGATGATGCTTGGATTAGGACATTTATCCCGAAAAATTCAAAGTTTTCGCAAGAAGTACTGAAAATCCAGCGCGGAAGAAGTCGCGGACTGTTATGCTTCAAATTATATGTCCATTTGCGAGACAATATCAATGCCATTGTCATGATCTGAAACTATGTCATAGCGGCGCATGTCTAATGTAATGGCGGTCTCACACGTGAGGCGCGTTATAGATTGGTCGCGGGACCGCACGCGGCAACACACCATGACTCCTGAACGACCGTCTGGACATGATTTTAGCATTTTCTTACATTACTCGTGAAAGACATTCGTTTGTCTTTTTAACTGTCATGTTAACATCTAAAACCTGTTAAGTTTCTCTACTAGTTAGACACTTTTAAATCAAAATACATCTGCTCAATCATTTTGGATCTATTCGAATTGAACCCACTAACATTTGAATACCGCCTTTGCTGTTGTTGATAGGTTAAAGGATTAATCTAATCGTATTTTTTTTTGTATAATACAAAGGGGAAGGAAGTCACTAGTCAAACAATCCTATACACTATAATCAAATGAATGAAGCTATTGAAACTTTGCCTTTATAATAACCACGCAGGCAATTACCAAATAAAGGCTTTCTAAAATTCGAAGCAAGGCTGTAAATTAAGGCATATCAAACATGAACTAAATTCGCGTGTGTAATCGCCATTATATTCAGCGATATTCTAGATTCTGAAGGTTACTTCAAAAAACTTAGTAATTTGGAAAAGTTTTGGCATAGGTATTTAAAACCAAATCCAAAATACAACCCATTAGGTTAGTTCATTTTGACAACATCTTAATGGCACTGCCTCAGTATATTGGCAGCTAATTTAAAAAATTAGTTTTGCCAAAACGATCCGGTAACTGTCCTATAATTTAAAACTAAGCAGGCATTTTCTTTCCCAGGTCTGGTTCCAGAACAAGCGATCAAAAGAGCGTCGTCTGAAGCAGCTCACGTCAATGGGCAGAGGGCCGTTCTTCGGGTCCTCCCGCAAGATGCGGGGTTTCCCCATGAACCTGTCCCCTGGGGGCCTGGAGGAGGGGCCACCGGGGTTCCCATACTTCGCGACAGCCGATGGAAAGTTCGAGTTTGGCTATGGCCCGCCGTTTCACCATGATGCGCCCTTCTTCCATCCGCCGCCGGCGATGCCGTTCAATCAGCCAGGTTGGTAAAGTCCTAATAATCAACAATACTAGGTGTCTATTAACACTAAACCTACCAAGTAGCGGTCAGATTGACCGTTTACAAATTACTTTTAAACTTAATATAAAGATTTTAAATGCTGTACATAATACGGTTATCAAAATATGTGACAATTCTTAGAATATGGATATGACATATTCTTCATTTTGTGCTTTATTATGTGGTCTAAATATTATTTTATTAGGAACATGTACCTATAGTAGAATTTTCGGTAGGTTTAGTTCAGAAAATATGAACAAACAAAGACTCCAATTTATTGAACCTAATACACCTTCCGCAAACTACAAAATATGGCACACGATTAACGGGAGCAGGTCGTTTCGCAGGCGGTATGGAGACGCTGCAGGGCGGCGAGTTCCCAGACCAGTTTCCTCCACCAGACCACCTCGTGCTCCCTCGGCCTTCCTCCCCCGAGTTCACCTTCGGAGACGCCCCGCCGCCCCTACACCCCGAGGGCCTGGTCTGGTAGCTGAAGCCGGAGCCGCGAGACTACCACGACTGATGCGGCTCGACGGGTTTCTAAGTGGACTGAGTGATTTTTATAACGAAGTGACGTTTTTCGTGGCACGGTTCAGTGTTTTTTTTAATTTTAGTTTTTTTTTTTATGAAACGATTTCTGTAATTCGAAATTTAAAGGCGTTGATCATACAGCCAAGTTTACGTGTAATAATATGTTATACAGATAATAAACTTAGAAACGGATATATAGTAATGAGATTGTTGCGATGTATATCCGGTTTTTTAATCGCTTGTCTATGCTTTGTAACTTAGCTTGAATTTTTTAATTGTTCAAACTTTAAGTTAAATTATTATCTTATGTTCGGTAGTTGATCCTTAGCCAATAACATATTCCGATATTTAAAGCATTTTATATGCGATTAACTTGTGATTATATCAATGTGAATAGTGTACAGAAAAAAAGATTTTATAATATCAATATTTTATATTAAGTTAAATAAAATTAATTTATTTACAATTAGTGTTTGAATAAGCGATAATTTTTGGTTCCTATTTTAAGAGTAGTTACGCGTTTTTGATTTTCGTGTATTTATTAATTAATTTCTAATAAATAGCTATTATAGTTATGTACATGAGTAGGTAAATAAATACTAAATGGGTATTGACGGACATATTGAATTTATTGTGTATGTAAATATATTATTTGTATATAATACATAGCTGGGATATCGTGTACTACAATTTATATATCGTACTTTTTGAAGTAAATATAACATAGTGATGTGCACTACTAAATTAATTGTTTTACACATTTAACTTAAATTAAATGTCCAAATAAATTAATTTCCTTTTTCCTTTTTTGTTGCAAGTTAATTTTTTTCATTAACTTTATTATTTGTAAACATTATTTCAGATTTTTTTTTTACTTTAATTAAGTTGCAATCCCACAAATGCTTAATGTAAAAAATGTAATATATTATTATCTATTATCGTGACATATTTTTCGAAAGCATTTCTGTAATTAGGGAACATTACGTGTAAAATAAATGATGAAATACTTTGTATTGTTTTTTGGTTCACGATTTTTTTTATCTGTAATTGAAATGTAGATAATAAAACTACTTAAAAATATTGATAGCATTGTATGTCACGAATTTAATTTGCATTTTAACGCGAAAGAAAACAATTTAGATAAAATATGTGAATATTTCAGAATACATAAGTTCATAAAATAAAATAAATTTAAAATTAAAATAAAATAAAATTTATTATAATACCTAAGTTTCCGAATTGAGTCTGATGCTGAGGTCCAAATGTGTAATATCTTTTTATTACTATGAATTTTATATGAAATAAAAACTTCACTTTCTATTTTATAATGTTGTACAAATGCCGATACAAGAAAAATCATAGTTAGTACTGATTCAGATGGACGGAAAATTGACAGATATAACAATTGCAATTAAATTATAATTAATAGACAAAATTCTCTCAGATTTCCATTGTCACATTCGTCTAAAATAAAACAGGTTGGCAATTTACACGAGACCTTTGCATTTATTAAAATAAAAAAACTTCGTTGTCTATGGAAAGGATTTGACTATATGACCTTAAGAGTAGCTTCTCTTACAATCAAACGGTGTTGAAAATCGATTAGCTCCCTGATGACAAGCAAATAGCTCTGTGACAAATTATGTCAATAGTTGCCATTTAAAACGTTAACTACGTACCTACTTTAATGTTTTTTACTATTAATTCTGAATCAACGAAATATACGCAAAAACTGTATGTACAAATAAAGCAATTTTCCTCTCAAATTCCTTTACTTTAAAGTTTATTTATTAGTTACTTGCTACACGAGACTTCGCTTGCTTGACATTTTTCCTCCATATACACTTTTATTAAAACCTGGTTAATTTTTTATTTCTTCGCTAAAGAAAAATATTTTCTATGTAGGAATTATACAGCATGTAATTTTTAACATCTTAAAACTTTTTCAATAAAATTATAATTTTAAATTGTGAACCAAAACTCAATAAGAAGCGTATAAAACAGGATTATTATATATGTATGTACTATAATATAAGTGTTAATAATCAGTACATACTGCTATCTATATTATGTACTTAGGAAATAAATAAAAATATAATGGAATTGTCTGTAAGAATAAATCTATTCGATAAAACAATTGATGACTTTTATTTTATAACATCTTTCTTAACTGACTTGAAAAAGGAGGTGGTATTGAGATGACAAATATTGTCGATTTCAATATCCAATAATATTTTTTAATCTTAAAAAAAACGTAACACAGCCTGTACATATCCCACTGCTGGGCATAGGCCTCTTCTTCTATTAGGG
>DVXP01000168.1:0-26117 GCA_018235645.1 Junonia grisea | reverse complement strand
TTTTTGAAAAAAAAAATAGTTTTAGTGTACAAGCGCCGCAACTGCCGCGGACATCTTAATTGCAAATTGAGGTGCTAGGAATTATCACAAAAAAGCCAAGATTTGTTTTACGGGTGGGCAAATTTGTAAATTTGGCCTAAGGGGTGGGCAAAATCGAAGTATGTACAAGGCCAAAAACCAACAATAGATGAGTTTTATGCTCAATTTTACGGGTTTTAACTAATTTTCAAAACGTCCGGTAAACTTATCAGACAAAAGTGACATTGATAGAATTTTTTCAAATTTTTGTTTAAGCACATTTGGGGGCCCCTGTAGCCCCGGGGCCCTGTATAATTGATATGGCTGATACGGCGCTAGCTACGCCCCTGATTTTCATCTATCCAAAAAGTATCGCACAAAACGTACTGCTTGCTGCGCGTGCGCCAGATTGATCACGTGAACTCATAATTATTTCCCCCTACCAAAACGTGCTAGAAAGTTCAAGAAGTTATTAATTCAAAAATGTAAAGTATGAGATTTTTTGAAAAATTTCTCAAAGGTATTGCAATTTCTAAGAGTACATTGCAATATCAGCCTACGTATTGATAGGCATTGCAATAAACTCGACAGAAGTAAGTTATATTGTTGCGCTCTGTTATTAGGCGCCATAAATCTTCGATATCTGAGCCGCCGAAAATTATTTCAACTTGTGTTATTTAGTTATTACTTCGCGATAAATAACCGCTAATGGTTTAAATTGATGATTATCCTGAAGCAGGCAGGTACTTTTGTCTTTTTTACTTTAAGAGTACGTAATGTTCAGGACCAGAACTTCTTCTTTTTAATTTATTCGAAAAATTAAAATCAAAAGAGATTAAGTATTAAACTCTTATTATCGCCCTAAAAGAGAAAAATTACTAGGTACTAGAAAACATACGGCTTCCCCACATAATACCTAACTTTCTGCTGGTATTAATGCTTATAAAAATTGCACTTTAATCATCAGCACAAAATAAATAGTTAAGTGAAAGTTACTTTAAAGTACTAAAATAAAATAAGTAAAATAAACTAGTAAATTAAACTTTTTGTTGTTTCAATAGGCAAAGTTTAAAAGCGACGTAGTTAAACGATACGAAAAGGGCACTTAATCACTATAGTCATTTAAGTAACAGGAGCTTAAACCACATCAGCCATTGTTTGGACATTTTGGTTGTTGCAACAACCACAAGATTATTTCCTCGCTTATTTTAAAGTTGCGGCTAACTTAAAAACGTCAGAATAACCCACTTACAAAAACACATTTAAAATTATTAAAAAAATAAGTGGTTTTAACATATCGTTATTGTCAACACCGACGCGTCATGGAATGATCATTAATTATTATGCTTAAGTCTCAAATCGATGTTCCTTCGACGGCTATCATTATAACGTTCTTGACGCCTGCAGGCGCATTATGAAGTTGCAGATATGCAAGTATGGAACGTGTACAATTACATGCACATGCTTAAATAAGGCTGGAACTCATCAAGCTACCATGGCTTCTGAAACATTCGTTGAATTTAATATAATAAATTGTATGAGCTACCCAATAAGATACCAGTTTCATGTACCTATTCTTCATATGAAATTGGTGACTGCTTTGGTTGCTGAGTATAAATTAATCGATTCTTTATACGGAGGTGAAGAAGATGACTGCTAATTGGGTTCAAGCAGCCGACAATCGACAATGCCTTATAGGTGAAAGATATATCATGCAATTTCACATTAATCATATGATTCTCAGAGGTACTTTCGAAAAGAATAGGACGTAATTAATTGGAACTTTCGTTATTTTTAAATTATTACATTATATGCCTTATTAAAATGATTGATATCGCATTCTATCTTCTATTGGTATTTCTGTTAGTAGGTAAAAATTAATAAAATATATTTATTAGTATAGCACAAATTAGGTAATATTTCGTAAGTAATTAGGTAAATACTATTAGACGCGTATCGTTAAATCGTTTTTTTCTGTACTACAACTCGATTTTGAGTGTTTAATTTAATCACACATAAGCATTTAAACAACTTATGAGTGCTTATAAGTGCATATAAATATTTGAACAAGTGTTCTTTTTTGTGTTTGATAAAGAAACCTGTTTTAAATCTAATTATATGACTGGTTTATTGAATTACAAATCATATGGACTAGCCCTATAATTTATGACTAGCCCCGATGATTAATCGGCTTTTAAGATCCGAGATTAGAAAATGAAATTTTAATAAAAATATTAGGAAATATTTAACTGGACTCGAACTAGCTAATCATTGAAGAAATTACCATTTAAGTCTAATTATTATTTATGGTAACATTCATTATAGCTGGTCATAAAAAGTCTTAAAGTAATAATTTTTCTTATTAAAATTTATCATTTAACGTACATACATGCACACATAGAAAGGAATTTTTTCCTCGATAATTTTTAAAGCTAAGAAATTCATGTTTCATTTTAAACGTCTCTACTTCCTTCTCAACAAAACCGTAAGTTGTAATTTGTGCTTTTATTTCACAGATGTGGTTAAAAGTAAAAGATACCTTGGTTTGTAGCATATTAAACTGTCGGCAATTTGGTTTTTGTTCGATATCGTTTTACTTTTCGAATTCAACAAAATTATTAAGCAGCTCAAATTAATAATAATAAAATTAAAATAAAAAATTTTGTAGAATTGGTGCAATATAGGGTTACTAATATTGTAAATGCAAATCTTTGGTACTTTATTATTGATCGTCTTGACATTTTGTAGGTATATTCGTTGTTATCGAAGAAAACATAAGATACCTTTCGCAAAAAAGTTCCCAATTTTAAAATTGATATCAATGCTATTACGCGAGCTAATTCGCGAACAAAAGAGTATATCCATATGTTACTCTACATAACGAGTTCATTTTGATGTTTCCGAGTCATGAACCTTTTAATTATGTGTGTCATCACATTGTCCCTGAATGAAATATAATTATGAGCGTGTCGGAACAATGTGGAGGACATATACATTAATGCTCTTCCACATACCTAATCCACCGCAATATCATTCACAACTATTATAAATAAAGTATTTTTACTGTACACTTTAAAAAACTTTAAAAAACCGTCATTTGCTCATTTTGATGAAAAAAAATGTTTTTATGAAAAAGTTCAAGAGTAAAAATGTGGAAGGTCAAGTTTATTAATTTATTTAAATACCAATGCAATGTCAAGAACTTTAAAATTTCTGTTTAATTAACATTTGATACTGTTGTTTTTTTTCTTTTAAAAACTGGTCAGTATCATTGGCAATACTATTTCTTCGAGCGAGTTATAAAATGCCTTAATACTGCAGTCAATTAAAAAATAATTTCACATCTCAATGAGGTAAAAAGAAATCACAACCCTTTTATGGGGAACATAACGAGATGAATACCCGTTCAGAAGAACGTGTTGTATTGTTTTTTCCGACTGTCTTTGTATAGTATTACCACATATTTAGGGAACAATGTGGGATAATCGGGAAGGAGATATTGTATTTAAAGCGAAAGGAGTAAGAGTCATTTTAGCGTGTATTGTCCTTACGCGGGTCCCTTTATTTTATGGTTTAATGTACGTTATTTCTGATCTCGTGGCCGCGTGTTTAACATGATTTCGTTGTTCTCGGACTCGAATTCGTCTAATTTACGACAGGCACGGACAAGGGCCGAGGTATTTCTGGCTCAATAACCGGCCAATGTGTATCTATCTATATCCGACTAATGTATTGCTCTTTAAGATATTTAATTAAAGTTTGTAGGTTTTTAAGATATTTCTAACGTCTTAATGGTTGAGTTTTACGTATAGTATTGTAAGTCATAGTTAAATGTATTGAATGGTTACTTAAATATACGCTTGTATTTTGTAAGTCGCTTTGTTATTTTAAGATACAATTTTAATTTGCTTACATACATTGTACGATGATAAAAATGTATGTATTTTAATTAGTAGGTATACTTATTATAAGTATTGGAAGATTTTTTTATATACAATAAGTAGGTTATTGTAGAAATACTTGAAATAGCCAGTGGAAATGGGGAACTACACAAAGCAAAGAATTCATTAAATCGAAATATACAATTCCTTCTTCCATTAGATTCCCCTCGCAAAGTGACTGGCGTGAAGTGAAACACAATAGCTTTCCAGGGTGGTCACGTCGCATAAATTGTTGACTCTAACGTCCACTATAGAAATACATTTAATTAGAAACTTTCATGCCACCCCTCCTTTATCTGACTTCAATGAGGTTTGGAGAACTACGGAACGGACAAATGTTTCTTGTAACAATGCACTTCCGTACAATTTCGAAACGTCGATAAATATTTTCGTTGTAAAACTTTATGCTTCCTTTGTTACAGGTAAGTGCCAAGGCTCATGAGGGCTGTATCCTTGAGGTCGCGGAGCACGTGGTCACATTAATATTCATGGATTTTAATCCCAACTACACCTACGTCTTATATAAGATACTTGAAAATGTAACTTGTGACGTTGTAGTAAGTATTTATATAGAGTGTCGTAAGAACAAGTTACATCAATCGTCGAGTTTTAATGAGATTTAAGTTGCTTTAACAATATCAAGAACATTGCTTATGCCGCGATGATTTTTATACTTTGCCATTAGATATCAATCTTTACATATCAAATTATTTTTGTTACCTCTGCAAAACCATAACTTAAAAAAGTCCTTTATACGTTTCGTAAAGATTTTATTTCCTTCAGTTCAAATCAGCGATCGCAAAAGAAGCAAAGGTGCCCATACAAAATGGCTCTCAAAACTTCTTTGTTCAATTGAATTTAACCATTATACTACGTGAGGTAGTTACGAAAACTATTCAAGAATTCCGGCTATTCAAAACAGCTTTGCTTCTAACTGAACGAACTCAAACTTTGAAGTGGTACCTAACTTTTATTATTTTTTTTAGAATTTATGTAATAAATCTTGTATGGTAATCGATTAGAGAAATACGTAGTATGTTAATAAATTTTTGCAAACGTAAAATTTGTATTCGTGCATGTAGGCTTATAAAGTATACTTACTTACTATTGTTTTTTGTAGTTAGAATATTGCAATTCCCCTTTGTCTTTAAAATTATACTTTCAGTATAGTTTATGTAGATATTACATATTAGAATAACGTCAAGAGTCACTAGCAATTAATTGATTGGAAAGCCATTATCAATTTCCTTTTGTATTAACACCTATTATTACATTAACGATTCTATTTGTGTAAAGATTGTTCATGCTTCAATTGATTTTCATTTGTTAGTTATCCTATAGCAGATACTATTGTGTTCGTAAGTTACGAGCGAATGTTACGGCCCACTTTCTGCTACGTTTAACATGTATGGTCCACGTGCAGTTTTATCTTGACGCGTGCGGACTGATGCTTTCGGTAATCTGTGAACATTAATCCCACTAGCTCTGAAGTCATCGTAAAATAGAGTTTTGTTCCGAAAACATCATTTGTCAACATAAATGTTTGGACGAACCAATAAAAGTGATGTATGTGTGATATCCGGCGCATTTTTCGAGACTTTGTTATAAAACTTTGTTAGAAGATTTCAAATTAAAAACCGCAATAAACAATATTCCGAATTTTTTTTATCAAGAAGAATAGCTTACGAAAATATTTTACGCAAATAATTAATTCGTAATTTTCACCGAAATGCGTAAAGAATAAACACATAGACAAGATTGTAAGCATAAATATATTAAAAAGCCACATAAGGAACCTAGTTTAAAACACAATGTAATTATTATTGCGTACATGATTTTGTTTTCACTTTTGCCTCGTCAGGGATATCAAGTTCTGATGCATTTCCGTCAGTGTCGTGTTTAATTTCACTTAGCGATCGTGGCCTACTTGCGAGGAAAGCGGCCCGCCCATTATCTATGTTTTGCTGACTCGCTGACATTCATTTTCAATCATGTAAATTGCAACGTGATATTTGTTTTATGTTTGTTATGTTAATTAGCAGCTGTAGAGTTGTAGACCATAGTTTCACTCGTGGGATCAGAACTGTTAACCTATGAGCTAATGTAGAAAATGAGTTATTTGAATACCTTCTAAGTGCCTTTAGTAGTTGTACAGATGAGAAAGTAAGTAACATACGGTAGGTATTATGTTCAAAATTTTAGGCCTGTAAAATTATTTAATCTTGAATTAACTTCTATATTATGTAAAATTTGCATTTATATATATCGATAATACTCTAGACATTAGTAAATAATCAAAATATACTTATTTAAGGCTTCTTGCTGGGTAATTTTGGCCAACAAAATTAGTATAAAAAGAGTTTGTACGTCGTGATACAATATTTTACAGTATTATCAATTCTAACGTATGAGTAACACGTGTCTATAGATATAAAAACAAAGTTGCAACTGCAACTAATTTTCTTACGATGACCTACTCTGTTATATTAGTATCTGTGGCACGTAGAGAACATCAATTTATTATTGACACATGACAAAGTGCATAACGGCTGACGTTCGGATACGTGTACTGGAATCACTTAATACGCTGAGCAGATGCTAGGTCTAGCTGTAATAGGTCTATGTGACTTATGATTTACTAGAAATTCTGACTTCATCACTTCACAAACAGAACAAAGCGTTTTAAAAATCATGTTATATCAATTATCGAAGTATTTATTATATGCTAATGAAAGAATTCCATTATTCAGACGTGAAATAATAAAAACAAAACACGTTAGAAAAAACAAACGTTATCGTAATACACCAGTGGTTGAAATTTGAATACAAGCGTTGGGGCGTGAATGCGGTCTAATTGTGAACGCTTCGTTTTTGAGTTTTTGATTGCGTGTTGTTTGAGGTGCTTTGTTGTGGTTCCACAGCCACCTTTTATGTTACGGCTTAGGTTAGGCACTAGTGGTTTAAATTACGGTTTAGTTTGGCACTTTCATCTTACATTTAAAAACATTTAATAGGTATGTATGTCTGAAAAATAATGCTAGTAATTTTTCAATGTGATGTGAATTTTTGATTGGGTGGTTGCCTAGTGACGGTAGTTGATGTCAAGACAGAGGACATAGCGATATAGGGATAGAATATTATATGGGAACTGGAATGTAGTTGTATTATTATTCCCTTTTGAACTGCCTTTAACAGTATATATTTATATACATAAAAATATGACAGAACCTGTTCATAAAAACCAAACTGTCCAAAAAGTACATGTAGTATATTTCAGCTTGTAAAATAAAATCATTGATTTTATAGCAACAACAATGAAAGTAGAATGGATAGTTAAGTATTTGTATCTGTATAAGTAAGCTATAAAATAGTTTTCTATACTATTTTAGGAGGTTACTGCCTACGGAACCAGACTGCCGATGCGATTTTACGATGTTCTGGAAGTTACACTTCCCGGTCGATATTTAGGAGCGGCAGTAAACTATATAACAATGCACTGGAAGGAACTATTTATTACATGCAACTATTACTAGGAGACATTATCTATCTGCAACTTTGTTTGTAAGAGAATTTCAGATGAGAAGAAAAGATTTAGACTCTTTAAAATCTCTCTTAAAGATTTTGACGAAATTTGTTAAAGCAATATTTGAGGCTATTTCAATATGACGGTATTTGTACATATATTGGTACATGTAGTTAAGGTACGTACTTACCTATTGTACCATTACATTGATGCGATAATCTGATTGAAAATCCACACTTCAATACCTATACAACAATAAAAGCCGAAGAATATCGATGAATGGAAATCCGTTTTATTATATTACCAAATAGGTTTTGATCGATTTGAATGCGTTGGAGCGACATCCGACTCGCCTGATTGATATTCCTAGTAATGTTTGCCGATATTTTACTGAAACGTGACTGGATAACGAATATTCGCCTAGGAGTGTACGAAACTACGAATATTTTTTTGTTTCTGGCATTAGGATTGAATGTAAGCGCCTCATTCAATATAAATTCAATTAGGTACGTATTCGTTGTGATAAAATAATAGCGTGTTGAACTTTCTAAGAATATTAAGATTTTATTTTACATTAAATTGTAATGGCAAAACGTATATTAGTTAAATTTGGAGATATATGGCGGATTTTTATACAGAGCCATGATACTCTATGGTAAATAAGTCTCGTACGTGTTTTAAACAGTTTAAATAAAAAACAGTAACCAGTTAGGTAGGTACTATGTACAGTTCTGGAAAAGAGCAAGCACAGTTCCTTTCAAATTTTTTTATTTAAGATAAACAACAAATTCAAAATTAGCAAACAAAATTAAAGACATTTAAGTTTTTATTACTTACGACAGTTCGACGAAAGTTTTACGACCACGAAATAAAACCAAATGACAGCCAAATATTTACAACATTAGTTAAACTGATCGTGTAGAATTAACTAGCAACTATTTGCAGAGAAATCGCAAACAACTATTCAAAATGATTTATAATGAACGCAAATCATAAAGCCTTGACCTATTGTAAATTACACCCTAGCCCAAGGAGGCCGTTTACAATTATTTGGCCTGTTAAGCGTAGCAGGTCGAGATATCAATTAGCGAGCATTTGGGTCAAACAGTAATTACCCGCGCTAATGCTGCTAACAGATCAGTGCAACTCTCGACGGGTTTACGCCATGGACCACAGATAAAATATACCGATAAGAGATTTGATCTCGTTTATACATTGCCATGTAAAAGCCTTATCTATTCATGCTTTGAAATGTAACTGACCAAGTTAATAATCCACCTAAGAGTATATACGTTTACGATTAACATAATTAACATATATTTAATTAGCCATAATTGAATTGTAATGTTCAATAGTAATAAAAAAACGCTAATGATAACAATACACATTAAACGTAATAAACGACCCGATAAAGCACACAAAAAACTACTGTTACGTACCGGAAAACTTGAAAATCAATTAACTGTACCGACAAGGATAAAATTTTCGAGTATGACATAATGCTTCCGAGTACAATATAATTTGGTTCATAAATCAAAAATAACATTATGAGATGGCGTGCGCGACCGAGCCTTTAGGCGCGCCCAAATGCAACGAAAGTACAACGCTGTAAACAGTAAGGGTTGTTAGCGTGCGAAATTGTTTCTCTGTGGCACTTTAGCACGCGATTCACGAATTTTTAACACTTCTTTTCTTCTTTTGTGTGTTTTGCTTTCTTTTTATTTATGTTAGAGTTGTCGGACGCGAGTGCCGATTTTGAACTCCCAAATTGTCTTATCATACCTAGTAACTGCAAATAATTTTGAAATGATTTGTTGTATTAGATTATTTCGGTACCTACTTTTATATGAGTTGAAATCTCTGTATAGAGCGCGATCATTCACAGAAGTAGGTATGAAAAAGTTCACAGAACTGCAATTAAATTCAATGTGGTTTTAAGTTGATTAAAATCCCAATCAAGTTAAATGGATAACTGTGCTAAATTATAAGTATTATACCTATATTTTTCTACGAATGAGCGTGCAAATATGTTTCTTTTAAATATACATATTTACGTGTTACTTATGAAAAAAAAAAATTTTGTCCACAACTTTGTTCGTCGTGATACTAGTACGACTTAGAACAACAGACATTTTATTTGTCTACGTAATCAATACGTATTTATAGCCCATAAATTATAAAGATAAAAGAATCATTTATGTTTGCAGTTATGAAATAAAAATATAAGTAAATATTGCTATTTTATTTTTTATTTTATTCATCCGGATAGATAAGTTAAAGTTTTTCTCTAAGCTCGCGTCCTAAGTAAATTATACTTGGCATTTAGTTTAATCAACGGTTTTCACTTCCGGGCTGATAAGATAAACGTATTAAAATGCCTTCTAAAAACTTTGTAGGTAACTTGTTATATCTACTTAATATTAAAGGAGTTTGATGTAATACAGCTTTACGACGACATGTAAAATATGAATAAAAACAGATAGAGATGTTTATTTAGTAAATTTTATTGCGAAACTTGTAAAACAAGTTTGTATTTTTTAAGTAGGTGCGATAACGGAGATCATTACGCTTTATAAATTGTACGATGACGTATACACAAATATATTTTGACTTACACAATATATTTTGGCTTTACGAAGAGGTGACATATATGTACATTATTACATATGTTTATTACACATACAAGCTGTTATACGAGTATTTACAACTATAACATACTTCTACGGCATGTCTTTTTTCATCAATAACTTTCTACCTATATCAAACCAAAATATAAAAATCTATTATATGCTGACGGTAACTAGTTATTCTACAAAGTATGCTAGATATCATCGGAGTAAGAGACAGGATACAGCTGTCAACGTCCTAAGGATCACCTGGTTGTGATGAAATAAACATTATTATACTTTGTGATCTTGCAATAATGCCGACAAGAAGGAATTACTTTGTACGTTATGGTGTTACATTATAATGCAACAAGTTAACAATGTATTTATTTATTTATTTATTTATTATTTTGGACAATCAACAAGATCTACTAAAAAAAGCTTTAAAAAAAACACATGTACAAAATATCACGTTAAGTAGAATCTCAAATTACAGATTGTCACGGCATGCGCCTTAAAATGTTCTATATATTATTGTTACAAATCAATAAGATACAACGATAAATGAAAAAAAAACCTTAATCAAACGAACTTAAACATAACATAATTAAATAGATAAAATAAAAAAAAATAGGTACCTATTATAGTTACGGTCGTGATCGTGAGACGGTCTTATTGTATGAAAAAGAATCCGTTATATTTTGTTTAAATTTGGGTAGATTATCTGAAAAAATGTCTATATCAAAGTTTTGAAATAAATAATTATACTGTTTCTGTAATCTATTTATACACGAATTGTAGGCTAAGTTGCTGTTTGATGCTTTTGGAGAAAAAGGAACATATTTGTTGGTACGGGGTAATTTATATGGGACATTGATATTAACATCCTGAAGTAAAGATGGGCAGTCAATGTTTCCATTGACTAATTTGTATAAAAAAATGTATGTGAATATATTTATTTTACTTACCGCGTTGTCACATATCATAGAATAAGTGTAGCTATACACATATTTATATATTTTTTCAAATAATTTAGAACTTTAAACTAACAAACACAGTTTGTTAATTAAGGCCCATTTCAAGTCTTCCGTCAAAAGGAAGAAGTATGGTTGTAAACTTTTAAGTGATATTGTTATTGAAGATAGTAACTTAACAGTTTTAACAAATCAACAAAAACTACAACAACTCTGCTTACATACGGTAAGTATATAAAATTTTGCTATCCCTTATTAATGTCTCCATTTATCTACGTCAACGATGTCAGCACAGGTGTTCGACGCAAGTATACGCTGTAAACTGCACAGGACTAGTTATTTCACTTAACATACTATTGTCTTCTATTGAACAATAGACTATAATTAAATTAACTTTACACTCCATATGTAGACTTTCCCACGTCCTCTTCCAATCTAGAGGTAATATGTCACGTCGTTCAAATATACATTTAATTGTTTGAATTGTAACGGTTTTTACCTGTGGTATGTAATACATAGGTACAATATGTATAATTTTTACTAGGTCTAATATCTGTTGTCATCCACGCTGTGTTGTGTTCAGTCCCGTATTATTAATTATATGCAATGAGTTAGGCATCGCTTATGATAAATAGACATATGTACCTATTTATTTATAAACATATGGATTTGCTTAGGACAAGAGGAGCCTAATGACTTCCATTGCCATATATTGCATAGGAACTGTACAGAGTTTAATCCGATTATGTTATTTTATTACATAATTTATTATTAACAATGTATATTTAATATTCTGTATTTATTTTTTTTGTTACGAACCTGTAATTTAATAGCAATTTAGTATTTAATTCTCAATCTATAAACAAATTTTATAATAGGTAATGGACCATCCATACAATACTAAATGCCATGCTCAACGAAGCGACTATATTGGTGCGTATATCTATGTCAACAGGTTATCAAGTAAGAGATTTAATATGTATGAAATTATTGGGTCCGTTTACATTGTAATTACAGGGAGCAGTAGTCCGTGAAATGGACCGGCCGCTGCGCAGGCGCTGCCGCCGGCACGGACTACAATGCCCGACACGCTCCGATGAATTAGATATTTGTCAATAAAAAACACAAAATTGACACAGATTCGGTAGTCCACGTTAATTGTTATCTTAGAAAAGATAAAAGTTTCCATACAATTTTTTTTAGCATAGAAGAATTTTCAATTTTTTTTTCACATTATTCTTAATGCATTTTGTGCAACAAAATGTGCGTTTTATAAAACTGGTTATCAAGAGTGGTATGGAATGTACCTAAATATTTTTGATTGAATTACAAACGTTTCATTTTCTAATAGGTAATTACACTAACACAGCACATGTTTGTTACTCCAGTGGGCGTGAACAAGAGATCCCGCGGCAAAACGATTAAAGCCAAAGAAAATGATATCCACATGTGTGGGCTAAGCGCATTCTATACTATACAAGTTAAGCAGTCGCAATCAATTTATAGGGCTCTTTCCTTTTAACCGACGAAGCGCGGAATGCTATAATTGTTTTGAATAATGAGTCCTTATTGTTACGCGTTAATTAGAGCCTGCTTGAAGTATTCGTAACCGAGAAACTATTTAAAGTTTTTGCGACCAAGTTAGCTTTATTAGGTATTCGTGGAAGCTATAAGTTTAAAGGGAGCCTACGCGAGTCTATAAATAAGATATCGATCTCACGAAATGTATGACCGTATACTTTGAATAGCAATTGTATGATCTGTATGCGACTAACGGTCCCGTTGCATTTAATAAGTTGCTTGAAGTAGTTTGAGTTACTCGTAACAGATGCTTTATGTTATGAATTTGTTAAGGTAGAATAGTTTAGGTTATGTTCAGAGTTAATCACATTATTTCAAGTTAGTTTAACTGATATAATACTAAAATGTTATACAATATATGATTTTATTTTATTATATCGTCAAAAATTAAGCACTTCAGAGTGGAAGTGGCTTTACGCGGTCAGCTTGTGTTTGGGTTTTTGTATAAATCTAAAATACTTTCTTTGTTATTGGTGTAAGACAGGACTGCTTAATATCGTTTGTTATTTTTATTCTTAATTCAAATTTAATTATTTCCCACCATTTCTAATGAAAACAAATGTAAACATGTCTTAAAGTAAAATTTACTCTCATACAATTATCTTATCAAGGGATACGTATTTAAAGACACGACGGCAATAGCGCCCTTTCAATCATTACAGTGCTATCAAAGTAGGCGTCATGAGATAAGGTTATATAGGAATATATCTGACGGCTACCAGCGCAGTGGGCGATAGGATTGCGAAGATGAATGGTATCATTATGTACTCCAATCTTACAATTACTAGCATTTAGAATAAGGTATAGGTCAGAAACGAAGGAAGTTTGGATGTAGAACCACAAATTTTATTTATTTGTACTTATCAAACTATCGTAATATTCTCTAAAGTGTTGTCTATAAGAGATTGCTTTAAGCAATAAGACCGCCTTTGCACGGTCTTCTTCCATGTGTATATGGAAGAAGACCGTGCAAAGGTGATCTTTTTTGAAAAATGGTATATTTTCTTGTAATGTTATGTACACTGTATTTTTTTGTCTTGTGTTCATAAATAAAAATAAAAAAATGCTAAAGTTTGCCTCAACGAATCACAGTAAAATGGAAAATTGATGATAGCTCATAAATTGGATTAACATATACCTAGGTTATATTCTCTAAACGAACTTAGTTCAAATATAAGTCTACATTTTAGAAAACCACTTTAGTGGTTTTCACTACTTTAGTTAGGATTTTAATCCTAATACCGCTTAGAATTAAGGTAAAAACATTAAATGTTATTTAAAGGAGGCTAGGAGGCGTCAAATAACTTTTCTTACATGTTTCGGACTCAGACGTTTATTTAAGACAGACTGTTGGGATACACGTAGTAGATTAAGTAGTTACAGAAATTATGGGACAAGAGTATTTCAAGATTCAGCAGCTTATTTGTGACGTCGATTTAATTTATTTGACTGTTTTTATTTACTTACTTAAGACTATTTTTTTCTTCGTCTTATTTTGTCTATCTGCATTTTAGATTTATAGTAATTCATTACGGCTTATTTATTTTTAAAATTCCATTTATTTTTAATTGGCCTTAGAAAAACGAAATTTGAAGTATCCGGGAAAAATGATCAAACTACTTTAAAAGTTTAAGCTAGCAGATATAAATTGACACGTAAATGTAGAGCTTTTAAAGTACTCGACGAAGTTGTAATAACAGGAAAAAGTAAAGGTTCTGCCAAATCATAGCTAAGAGCGTTGTTGGTATATTCACACGATTCTCAACCTTATCTCGGCAAAAATCGAGGTTCTTTTTCCTCATTCGTGAAATATCTTACAACTATTTATTTTGACTGCGAATCCAAACGATCGCAAGTTTTATGAGCATACGAAAGGTCGTTGTCCTCGTGACGTCACCATCTAAAAGTTAAGTAGTACGGCTCTGTGCCATTACCAGTGAATTATGCATTATGGAGTAGTTATTCATAATGCAAAGTCAATTAGTATTTGTAATAATTACGTATGATTATAGTGCAGCCATTTTAAAGTGTGAACACTTGAATACAAACTGATGCTTAATTTTTTTTGACGTTTGTTTCAATTCAATTTTATTTGCGGTATTTGATCCTTACCAGAAAAGTTTACATTTATGACTAAATTTCCGCTATGAAATGCTCTTATCAATTGTCATATTTTATAGCTTAAAGTTGCTAACAAACAGTCTATTATTGCATCAAATTTATTCCAAATCCACTCAAAATATTTTTTTCAGATTTAAACTATTTCTTTACATTTCCGAGATAAAATGATTAATGCGTCCTAATCGGACCGAAGCCCGTGTTACTCGACGCCCTTGTCTCAAATATTTAGGTTTGATATTTATAATAGTCTTAATATAAACAAATAGTTGTTTCCCCTAATACATTGCCCATGGTTGATGGCTTGAAACTCA
This sequence comes from Junonia grisea, assembly GCA_018235645.1. Lineage (NCBI taxonomy): Eukaryota > Metazoa > Arthropoda > Insecta > Lepidoptera > Nymphalidae > Junonia > Junonia grisea. Next base: position 11,042 of record DVXP01000168.1, on the reverse strand, counting down.
ACACCGACGTTCTCATAAAGGCCCTCTTTCATCCCGCCTGGCTTATTACGTTCATATTATGGGTGTTGGTAGGAAAAAATCGAGTGTATCCAGAAGCGGATGTACGGAGATTGAAGGACATTTATTAAAAAGGTATCGTAATATGATCGTCTTCAGCGTCTCGTGGGATTTCTGATCATGCGCCTTTTCGATGTATAGATGTTCTTTTTTTTTTCTTTTAATCTATTGGAACTTGTGGTTAGATTTTATTATTTTTGTCGTTAATTTTTCAAGTATCAGTTTGTATACGTAGTCAAATTAACTACCTATGGCTGCTTTTCGATTTTTATTAATATGGTAGTAACATCTAGTAATAACTAACTTATACGATATTTGTATTTTTCTGAACTTTGCGGTACATCAAACAAAACGAAAGCAAGATTTCGAAAGATATAGTCAGTGTAAAGCATGACGCTATCGAAGCACATCGGAGCCACGCTCACGACAACACCACACACCAAAAACAATTTATTTTCGGGGCACGTTGTTACTACGCTGTTTACACTACACCGGCCCTATTATTATATTTAAATCAATTACTATTATTTAACTTCTCTCGGTATAGGTGTTTGTTTCGGAAATAGTCTATAATTAATGGCCTCGCGATAAGTAAAACACTTTAGATTATAATAAAAGGCGATCGGACATTATTCTCGGTACAGCGTTCGTCAATCAAGTGCCGGAGTGTTTTAAATGCTTTCATAATTCAACCCACGCGAGAAAATTCTTTTAATAAAACTCTTTTTCGTTTTATACTATTATCTCATTTGACATGTTTTATGCACCTACACAAAAAGAAAACTGTATTAATAAATTATTATTGCAAGAAATGTAGGTATGTTTCAGTTAAATAATTCTTATATTGTAATGAAAAAGGACTATCAATATGTATGTTATGAAACTGAAAACTTGTTTTAATAACAAAAACATTAAACTTTTTACACTATTATGTAATTGTAGTGTAAACGAAAAAAAATCGTTGCATCGCAGAGGCAGAGCAGGTGCTAACAGTTTGATACCACATTTGCCAATAAGTTTGAACCATTTATAACTTGCTAAATAACTGTTCCGATTAGTTAGTAATAGTTCACCAAATATTTGGAACTATTGGTCAATATTTTTTTGAATCAATATAAGTACATAAAAGGGGAAATGTAAGAAGAATGGAAGTTAAAAAAGCTAATGATAAATAATGATTAAAAGCTAAATCATTTTTTTACGTATAGTTATATAAAAATCTATATAAGAAAAACATTATTATCCAAAATATTTTTTTTATTACAAGTAACCGTTAAAAGACGTTATAGAACTTCCCACTTTACTTTTATTTTTAAGGATGTGGCGGGAACACGAGTAGTAGGTAGGTTGGAGCTACACGTCCCATGCTGAGAATTAAAACAAAAAAGCTAACATAATGTATTCCATTCCATTAATGTTGTTTATATTAAAAAAAAGAACTAAAATAGTTAATTTATGCTTGTCTGTGGTTATATTTAAATTATTTCTAGTCTGCCACAATTGTTTCCTTTAACGTTAAAATAATTCATTGAACTTATATTGTTAAATATAAAGAAACAAGAAAATAGAATAGAAAGAGCTAGATGAGTAAGATATTATTCAAATAATGATAATCTTAGAGAATCTTGGCTGAATAGGAGTTAACATGTGACAGTTATGACTTTAAAAATAAATAAAAAGAGCGGCAATTAGATTCATTACGTGTTTAGATGGGTCGATCGTGTATTGAATTATTGTTTTGTTTGTTATTTAAAGAGTTGGTGTTGTTAATTATTTTAAAACTAATTAGTAGGTAAGTATTTTTGTACCTTTGTCTAAAATGTAAAGTAAGACTTATACGCTTCTGGTCTATAAGAATATATTATAAACATTCAATGAATGAGAACTTTAAAGGGAAAAACATAGTCGCATAAAGTATTCTAGAAATATTTTTAATCTGCGACTAAGCTTTACATAAAAATTCACTCGATGCACAATAAAAGCGTAAGTCAGCAATAATCTTGATAGAGCATCCATGGCGCCGCTCCGAGGCGGCACGACAGTAATGAGATACACATGTAGATGGAAACAATGTCAAATTACACAGCATACATTTGTATTACTGAACGGACATTTGAGAGCAGAATGACATCTAAATTTTTTACGTTAAACGTAAATGTGAGAATTATTCTATTCTCATAGCATATGTCATCATTTGTTACGTTGATTGTAGGTTTGTAGGAAACTCAGAGTTTCATACTATAGGCAAAAACACGTCAAAGCTAATAATAAAATATTTGTAACTTTTAATATTTAAGGAATTTGGTTAAAGTAAGCCTTGATCAGGTTACTAATTAAGGAGTTTAGACTTCACCAGGCCAGACAGATAAATCTAACGTCATCTAATAGATTGAAATCTTTAACTCTTTCAATCGCTTTAGGGCACAGAAACGTGTAAAATGTAGATGGATAAGATACTTACAAACTCCATACACATGATAATATGCTAAGTATTTTTATGGAAACAACGTTTTCAGTTATAATAATCTTTTTGCGTTTTTTTTTGTTTATATTACAAAGAATCAAGCTGAAATAGCTGATACTATTAACGAGGGAACGCCTAGCCGTTAATTTTCATTATAACTTCTATGTGTATCAAAGTACCTATTTGTAAACTAGTACTCGTGAAGCACCGTGTCTTATTGAAGTACAAAGGAAAACATACCTATAATAATCATCACGGAAAATCCATTTAGTATAGTAGTTAGGCAGTAGATTGATTTAATATTAATTAATACGTTGGTAGTTTTGTACCTAACATATATTTAAAGCAGCGTTTACAAGCAGGGTCCTTCTACAGTTTTATCGTTCGTTTATAGATGTAGTTTTTTTTTTAATAAAAATATTTCAGCTTCTAATAACGAATCATAAATTACACCCTTAAGAGTTTAGAGTTGTACTCGTAAGATCAAATAAATTAAATGTAACTTAGATAAATCTATTTAAGGTGTTATAGTAATCTCAAGTGGTTAGGAGTGTGCCGCTACTAAACCGAAGTCGAGTGCTTCCGTTAAAGCTTTTGAAAAAACCAGTTCGCCTTTTAAAATAAATATTCTATTTTGGACAAATTACTGTTTTATTATAAGTATTATAAGTAGTTATGTTTCTTGTTGCATTGAAACGTTTTGGATCGAGTATCTAATCTTGTCTTATATGAATTCAGTTAATTTATTTTTTATCAAGGAAATGATTTAAGGAGACTAAAATATTTGATATTAAACTAAATACTAATTAAGTTTATTGGGTTGTTTTTTATCTATACTATAATACTATAAAGAGGAAATATTTGTTTGTTTGTTTGTATTGAATAGGCTCCGAAACTACTTGACCGATTTGAAAAATTCTTTCACTGTTGGGAAGCTACGCTATCTCCAGTGAACATAGGCTATATATATTAAATTTTCAAAAAGTTGGGGATTACCGCGCGAAGCCGGGCCGGTCTGCTAGTATATAATAATTATAGTATACGTTTTTGCTAAAGACTGGGATTTCATAATAAATCGGAAATGTCGTAAATGAAGTTTTAGATTATAACTATAGGAGCATAATGTATGTTATGGCATTAAGCTTAGTAATCTAATAGAAGATGTATAATCATAGTGCAATGGTCATTTCCGTTCAACGTAATGCTTGGGATGATCCTTGAAACAATAGTACGACCACCCACTTCGCTATCAAGATACTGTTTCCGTGTACTATTGATGAAATAAACAGATCCATTGTGTACCGAAGAGATTTGAACCGTATGTTTGTCCGTTGTAAATCCGTCTTCCTTCATTTACTCTCTAAAACAAAAAAAAATCGACGCGCACTTGTGAAACAATTCGGTATGTTTACTGTAATATCATTAATAAATCAATCCTTACAAAACGGAAGCAATTGTAAATAACATCCCTAATGTTGATTATACAAATGTATTCCCAACTATAATGTTGTTTATATAGGGTAATAAAAGAATTTACGAAATTTCTATTATATAGGCACGTAGAAAACAAACTCATTTTTACAATTATCATCACCAGAATATGTGAATCTTAATTATCAATTTAGAACTATTATAATTATTAATAGATGAGTAAGGCGTTACTGAATCGCTCCCTATTTGTTCTATCACTCGTGAATACTGACGTCATAGAACTTCTTGAGAATATCAAACAGGAATGTATCATGCATGTGCTACCCTGCACGACATACCGCTTCCTTTTGTGACTCATGGGTAGGGTAATAATGAGAGTAATTGCCCCTTTTCTCACATCGTGATTCATTATTGACGAAACGAGACGCGGCACTCGAGTTTATTTGTTATGCGCTCTTTAATTCATGTGTGAAGAAACGAAATGATTTCTTCCTAATGGAGCCAATTACGCGCACTGTTGAAGATTTCTTTCCATATTGAAAGAAATATCATATCCCTATCTAAACTATTGCAGCTTGATTACATCATTGAAAGGAAACGGGAACAGAATCTTCAAACAGATTTTTATACACAGATTTCATACACGCGGAAGTGACACAATTTCACGTTTGTTAAATAGGGCTGATGTCTAGTTAATATGAGCTATTTATGCGCTTATCAAAACAAAGCTGAAGTTGGTTGACTTAATGTGCCCATAAAAGAGAAGAGCAGCGATTTACATCTGTATAGCAGATGCATACATTGTAATCTACTCGGCTGCTTTGAAGATATGGTGATACGGGCTTACGGTTCAGAGGTCGAAACGGTACAGGTCTCAGCCACATCGAGAAAACACAGTAGACAATTCATCATTATACTTTTGTATTGTTTGTGTTTTTTCGATAAAAATGCTGTACTAACAAAATGTTAGTCATAAAGGGGCGTTTTTAAATGCTACTATTATTATCGTAGGCGCCAGTACAAAATAGATTTAATGGATCGTAACTTAAGGACGCTTAAAGCTAAGGTCACGTGCACTTTATAAGGAGCGTCGTCATCGTAATTCATGTTCTCACTAATGCCACACCAAATTTCGTTCTTATATGGTATAGGGATTGTATGCAAATCCGATAACGTATGGCTTGGAATCATTTTGCACCATTGTAAAGGAATATTTAAATTGTATTGTGACGATGATTATGAATTGATAGTCTTTTAATGGAAGCAATTTTTCGAGAAGAGTACGTGCTTAGCGTTTCAATTTTATTATATGCACATTATGTCATATGTTATTACATATATGTATAATAATACTGTTTATACATGTTTATATTCTTACGTTTTTATAAAAAAAAAATCGTACTAACATTAAGCTCTATGAGTATGTAGATTTATAACTAAAAGTTTTATTGTTTCGCTTAAGTTTTTGTAAGTTGTCAAATTAGTCAACATACTCATATTAAGTGCTTACATTTTTGCCATTTTATTATTTTGAAAAACCAAAGAATACTCAATAGACATGTATCCATACGCAAACATGTGAAACGTCTCTAGCAAAAAATTGTGTCAGAACGGTAACCCTTTTAGTATTGCTTGTTTTATTTCGAAACATGTTCGCCCACGACCGAATTTCGAATCGACTTCGCTATCGAAAAATAGAAAGTTTCGTATGAAGGGCCTGCTTTCCCGCTATTTATCTAGGTTAACGTAATCTGCTGATTACTCTATCCCGCTTGTTTATGAGGTTGGGGGATCATTATTCCCGTTGATTTCACTACCGTTCCCATTTAACTGCTATTCGATACGGGCTTTAGGAATGAGTTCGATAGATTCGAACTGAATCATAAACTGACTTTAGAACATCTATAATTGCTTTATACGATACCTCATGAGAAAGTACGCTTGTGTTGTACCTTTACATGTTATATGCGTATTGATTTCGTGTTTTAAAATATTAAGAAGAAAGTAAGAAGAAGTATTCTTACTTTCTTCTTAATCTAATAATTCTAATATAAATTCAATAATACATTTAATTTCTATGAAATGAAACTCTATAACAACAAATTAAAATGCATTTTGTTCTGCTTTTAATTATATTAGATATATTTTTATTATGTGGTATTTTTATACGATATACTCGTAATGACTTAATTATAAAACGAGATTCATCAAGTTGATAAATCTTAATAAAGATTAACATTTCATACATTCCATTCATTACAAACTTAATAAAGTTTAACAAATAAGGCATTACTTACATTTACAAGACTGTATTCATTTATACCTGGTAGGTATTTACAAATTTTATAAAGATATACGAATTAATGCAATTTTACAACAAGATGGTACTCTTAACGATGAATAAATCGGAAACAACCGTTAAAAACGCCGCCGATCCGATTCCAAGCAATAAATTAAACTCAATTAGCATGTGACTGCGCTTATTTGCGACAAAGTAAAGCCAGTTTGATATCCAGCGCTAACTAACAAGTTGCGAGATTCATATCATCATTAAGAAAAATAATAAAAACAACGACTTCATATGACGCACGTCTTCTCGGAAAGAAGTAAATAAATAAGCTTCACTTTAATTAACGACGGTACAAAAGAACTTTTTACAACAGCTCTATATTTCAGTGCGTTTATTAACTCTATAAAAGTATTTAATTATAGTTTCAAAAGGTTTGCAGCGGTATCACTTTTGGTGTTGACTGTATTTGGTTTAAATTAAATTTTTATTACCCATACAACAAAAGTGGCAGACCGAAGGATGGCATTTACGATTACCAGGTCTACCTCGACAATGGTTAGACAATGGGGAACACGATACTCGACCCATCTACTTAATTTCGAGTAGACACCTTTGTTATATGTTTTTGTTCGCGGTCATTTCCATAAATTATAGAGGATGGCGTTGGCTATGTCAGTCTTGTACGAAGTGTACCTGCTATTGTTATGGAAAACAGGGGACGTGATGAACACGCCTCGCGGTGGATTTGGTAACCGAAATTGCCTTTTCGAGCCGTGGGGATTATTGAATACTTTCATTATACTACAACAAAATTACCTGTCCTTACAGTTTTATATGGTAAAAAGAAGAAATAACTTGAAATATTATAGTTTATGGCCCATAACTACCATCTACCTATGTAATATTGTTATGTTTACTCAATTTTAAATCCAATTGTTAATGATTACTTACAGGAAAATTTGGTACATAATTTAAAGTTACACTATGCGTGAAATATTTATTTATGAGAAACTTAATTTCATTGAAAATGACTGTAATTTCAAGTATGAATAAATAAAATTAATATAATTATAAATAATTTCTATCGCTTGCGTTCTTGTAAGTACGGAGCAAGATCTAATCAGAGTTTTGTCGGACGATGCCAAGTTAGGGCCCAATTAGCGGCTTCCATACCTTAGGGCGGGCTCCCTACTGTATCCTGATAAGTCGTATTGTTCAGTCACGGCGTCCAGCAAGTTAAATTTTCCCTATAAAGAGAAACTCTATAAGGCTTTAATGTTGTATTGTAAAATCCGATTTCAGTTCCATACATCCACTAATTGACAGGTTTGACGTGTGCTCGTAACTTGTGTGTTTAGATGTTTGTATCCGATATTAGAGATTTGTGAGTCATACGACGGTTTTTGTTATTCTGTACGCCGCTACAAGCGAATAAATCTTTCATTATGAACTTTTATAGCGTAGAAATATTAATAATGAGGTGTGATACACATTGTTTATTTTGAATAAAAATATACTTTTTTATTACTTATACATATATATCCTTTCAAGAGGTTATTGACTTAGCATAGTGACCCAATTCACACGTGATCTCTAGGCCATTGAACGGTTCACAATCGCACGCCGATTCATTCAGTCAATTGGATCTTCCTGTCAGTGACAGTGCTGCCAGCTCAAGGTCGTCAAATCTACTAAATATATACAATATGAATACATGTTCATCAATTAAATGTTAGTATAGTTAGTAGTTCTTTTCATGGCTTATAATAATGGCCAATTTTTAATACAATAAAACTAACAAAACAAAATAAACGTATTTTCTAAATCGTTATGATATTTTTTGTTAAAAGCTTTTGTTTCGTGTTTTTAGGTCGTTGTTTTGCAGGTTATAATTAACTCGATCATCCTAAATCGGAACTCGAGACTGCATTTGAAGTCTAATTTTAATCTTGACGCACAGAGCGATGACGTTATAACTAATCGGAATATTATTTCCGTCACAGCGACACAGCTTCGCGTTTACACTGACAAACTTAGCAACTCGTGAGAAACATCTTACTTTGGTATATCGGTCATCACGTATTTAGAGTAAAATTGCTACAATAAACATACTCGTCTATATTGACTTTTACTGATCGCTGCCGTCGGACTGTCGGTATTGCGTGAGAAAGGCGTGCCTTACGTAAATATTGGGTAAAGACGTGCCCGGCCGCACGACGGTTTTAAGATCCTTAAGTAACCAGTAATTATTTTGAACATAAAAGAAACAGGTAACTTTTAAAAATATTTGTTAAAAATAAAAATGATTTTTCCAAGAAAAGTATTACTTTAGCAAGAAAAAGTATTAGTATTGCTATTGCAGAGGTGTCTTGAAAAAGTTCTTAATTTTTTTTTATGAATGTGCTCTTTTTTAAAAGTATCAGGTTTGCTATAATGGTATTATTTATGATACCATGAATTCAAAAATAGGTTTTTGAGTCGCTTATTTAGTGCAGGTACATTTTATATGTACATACCTGTGTACAAATGAACGATTCGAACCAAAATTTAAACAAAGGGTCACAAGTCTGAGTGAGGATGAAACATGACTTAAAAACAACAAAAAGCCACACTTAAACCCACCCTTATTTGCTAAAAGGGGAAGTCAATGCCGGTTTTAATCTTTCTGGAGATAGGAATGTGCCTTACATTCTATTATTTAGAAACATTTTGACTTGTCACTAATCTGATAATGGGTGAGATGAATTCTTTTAAAACAAAAGAAAAGAAAGTTATAAAGGAAACTTTTAAAAGATTTACTTTTGTATCTGTTGGCTCTCATCCAGGATTTTTCGAAGTCTCGAAGTTAAACCCGCTTGCCCACACAGCAGGGGTCGATATCTGACTAATGCACTCCAGTAATATTTACTCGTTTCGAACTGGTTTGCAACTCGAGATAATCTGCGCGATGCCTGCGCGCTGCTTTATAGCGCCTTCCTTTGATTTACTGTCTTACTGTATCTTAGCAAGATTTACTGTTCCACTTTGTTAACACTGATCACATTAGTTCAAGTTCAAGAGAAGGCTTTTAAAGGCCTTTTTAAATGACCGCTTTAATCCTTTAGCTACGTCTTTAACGTCTTTAACTTTACGAAAGTAATCTTGACATAAGTTTTTCTTTGTTTCGTCTTCACGTCTTTAGCTCAACGGCTGAGTGAAATCTTAATTGGAAATATTTTTGACAAAAATATAATATTATATCATTCATAAATATGATACATTGTAAGATAAATCCTTCAATGTATTATCTTGAATATTTTTCTCTTTAATGATTGAACTAGTAGCATAAGAAATATTTTTAACAAACACGGATGTTTTTCGACATTAGCTACTGGAAAAATAACAAGGGACCGACGCGACGACTGGTTTTTGGTCGTAATTTATTTTCTCTTTTCGTAGTTCCCACTAACAAACTAGGAACATATTTGCATTTCACAATACAGTTTGTATCGATTCTTATATTAGGTATAATTCATGGTATTACTGTATGTAATACTTCACAGTTGCTGCATTATAATCAATGGTTATGGGTAAATTATGTAATAAATGTATACTTTCGTAACGTTTACTTATGCGTATGGTTGATCATATCAAATAATAGATTTAATACTAATAATAAAATAAGTAACTCTCGTAACAGTTGTGTGAATAACTTCATTGATAAAATCGAACACGACCGTAATACAAATAAACGAGATACGTTTACAGATAAATATCTGTCGTCAGACCGCTTGAGATATCATTGTGCTTGTTTTTATGTCATGAGCCGGTAACCACGATGTCGCTTTTACTCGATAACTAATAATAACAATCATCTATACAGTAAAAAAATATAATTTGTATGTTTGTTCAAGCTATCCATTTTCATTATTGTCTCTAAAAGATATTACTGTTAGCGGAACTATTTGGAATACACTATTGGGTGGTTGTCTAGTAACGCTTGTTGATTGCAAGACAGAAGACATAGGGATATCGGGATATAATATGGTGTTATATGTTATAGCACAAAGAAGATATAGTATACTTTATCTATTCTGTGGTTATAGAGAACTGGAATATAGATATATATAATGAACAGTGGCTGAATTATTATTCCCTTCTGGACTATCTCTAATAGTAGTTATTTGTCTATGACCTTAATATACTTTATAAGACTAATTTTATAATTAGATATTATAATTTAGATTAGAATGTGTTTGTTATCAGCACGATGTAATATTAGCTTTATTATAATTTTCTTTAAAATCGGATCAAAAGTTTCAAAGACAACACCCTACAAATGTACACATATTATTTTTACCGCTAGGTAAAATGTACTAACAGATAAAATTCACAAGACAACCAGCGGTCAAGAGCTAGTGTACTAAGTGTCTCCGTTATGGCGGGTAACGACGGTGGAACATGACCAGTCACGAGCGTGCTATCTCCTCGCCTAATGAGAGATCGCCCGGCGATAATACCTCATCTCACACTTACGGTTACTCTCAGAACTGCACACGAACTGTACCTTAGTGCCATTGTTGAATTTGTTTCAGCTATAAAGAGAGTTGATTTTATTGTTGAATATTAAAGCGGTATAATGTAATACGTGAAACGTGATGCTCGAAATATTTGGTTTGAGGAAGTATGTTTTCTTATCATTTTGTTTGGTTTTAGTTAAATTTCCTCACCGCTAATGGGAGATCGGCGATAATACCTCATCTCACACTTACGGTTACTCTCAGAACTGCACACGAACTGTACCTTAGTGCCATTGTTGAA
>DVXP01000167.1:0-26127 GCA_018235645.1 Junonia grisea | reverse complement strand
AGCGATCCCGTAGCCTCTCCGTTTTCCGTGCTGTGGCTGCCATCGCAGGGGGTTTTAGTGAGTGCAATCTCACATAATCCGACATCCCTCCTAGGAGTCGGGTATCTATGAAGATTTACCCTGCGTCGTAAAAAGGTACCGGCACCTTATTCCGATGTATTCGAAAAACGGCATAATAAATAAATTTATAAGTTTATTTTATTCTAGAATGGTTTACTTTATTTATTAACCTTTTTAGTAAGAAAAATTAAGATTTTTTGATTAAGCCGTTTTTTCTATTACCTCAGAAGGTGGCCATAACTTTTAGGTGGCCTTAACTTTTATTACAGAGCCTTTTTTTAACAATAATATTATTAAATTAATCATATTATCTAATCCTGATAGCCCTTACCTTATTTTATTTTATTTTGCAGTCTTAATGGCTTAGACATTTAGCTATAAATATGCAATAAGTTATTTTTAATGTCACACAGATTGAGCTAGCCCCAAGATCGTTTTCCATCATGACCTGACCGGGGATCGAACCCGGGGCCTCCATGTCGCAGGCAGGCGTGTTGACCGCTGCGCCACGGTGGTCGTCGTTACCTTATGTATATCAGATCAAAACGAAACGCGTTACTTGCAGCAAATATCAACTAAACTTCAACGAGCTCATTTGCGTTTTGGTATTGGTATTAATTACGTAAACACACAGCGCGAACTAGTTCACAAAACCTGTTTTATATTATGTCAAAGTACTTGATATTATTAATTAATCGCATGGAAAATTAATTATGGATTGTCGTACTAATACATTTTTTTTAGTCTTTTACCAATTTGAAAAATTCTTTCACTGGTGGGAAGCTACACTATCTCCGGTGAACATAGGCTGTAATATATTTTTTTAAAGTTAGAAATACCCGTGCAATGCCGGTCAATATAAATGTATTGCTGTTCGTTAGTCTCGCTAAAACTGGTCGGCTGAACCGATTTGGCTGATTTAAGTCTTTAAATAATCGTGGAAGTCCAGGGAAGGTTTAAACGGTAAAAAAATGAAAAAATTACGAAGAAAATGTCTATACAAACATGTAAAATAAACTAAATATAATGACAATAACACTTTGGTTGACATAACAACGTCTGACGACTCCACTAGTTGTAAATAAGAAAACAACTTGAAACAGTAACAACTATAATACAGGTAAAATAAACATCGTAAGTATCGTAAATTAGTTTAATAGGAATCCATTCATGAGGTAGCGATAATTTAGGTTACATAACCACCTGGCCATGTAAGCATTCACATCGAAGAAGTGCTAAAACCTATCTAATCAGAGCAAGGTCCTGGATTGCAACAGATCATGAGAAATGTCGGAAAGCACAAAAACATATCTACAATAGAATAAAATGAATCATAAGGCATATAGTCGAGTTTTCGATACAATCTGTTTTAGGACTAATGGAACGGTATTTCAACTGTTAATTTGACTAATAAAAGTTATAACGAATAGCTTAAAACTTATGTTTATGTATGTATTTAACTTCGTTTATAGTCGTGACTTTTCTGGCATAAATATTAATTATATTTTTAACGATTTACTTTTTAATTATCTGAATTAATACACGATTAAAAATAATTTATTAATTATACGCTGTAGGTAAAATATTTTTAATAAATAATTTATTAAAGAACTTATTTTTCTAGCGACTTCATATGCGCGGGTTAAAGCTTACGCAAATAAAATTTAAAAGAACTCTCGAAATGAATAAAATGCAATATGTTAAACGATTCGAATTTCGCATTTTGAACTGATACAAAATTACCCTGCCCTTGATCCAAATCGTCTTTATACAGAATTTCAATTAAAATCTGCACTGCATTAGTCGTTAAAACGTAATAATCAAACAAACTTTTGCATTTAAAATAATAAAATAAATTCTCGCGTTCAATTTATTTACAATCATAATTTAAATTGCTTTTAATCTTCGTTTATCCTCAAGTGTCACGATTCGCAAATTCAAGGCTGCATTAATTCCAAGCATTTCCAGCTATTACGATACAAACAATATACAACGAGACTTATCACAAAATAGATGGAATTAAAAAAAAAACAAAACTCGAACCTGTTATCGAAACAAGCACAAAACATTGGCATCCGAAGAATCTCTCGACTCTTCGACGCCGAAATTCTGTCGCGAGATAAAAAAAAAAAAAAAATAACAAAATCCGTTTTAAAATTAATAGTGGTGCCGTCGTAAATCTGGCGGACGACGAGGAATAATTTGGAAAGGTGTCGCCGGTTTACGATTCAAAACAATCCTAATCTATATAAATTAATATATGCTTATGATCCATTATTGATTGATTGAGAGGATCAACATCGGAATGGACCTTGACATTTGGTATAGCGTAATGTAAATATAGGAAAATTTTCGAAAATCCTTAGTGGAAAATAATTAAAGATTATACTAATCATGAATTAAAAACCATGTGCCAACTAGATTGTAATAAAATTCTCAGATCTGAGTAAATCTAGAAGAAGGAAGTTTTCCTTGTAAAACGAAGGTGAGCATTTCGATTTTTTTTTTTGTAAAGACGTTCCAAAAAAAAAGCGAAAAACTTTCAAAATTTGTATAGCAATTTTCGAGTTTTATTTTGCTAAGAGTTTAAATAACTTACCATCATATAATAAAAAATAAAAAACATAAGATAAGTGTTGATTTCTGTATCGATATATTTGTATACGGATGGCGCCAAATAATCGTCGATGCATCTCGGATTAAGTTTCAAACAACGTAACATTAGATATTTCTTATACTTCGATTAATTTATTCGGCGACCTTCTCGCTGTCGATGCTGAATTATCGATTCGAATCATTAAAATTTTATCCGCATATCTCACACATATTATGTACACTTTTTTGATTTATAACTCTAGTGATTAATAGACCTCAGGGTAATAAAAAATATAATATACTATAATTGCATTAAATATACAGCACACAAAAATAGATTAGCTTTTTAATATAGAAATAAAAAATACTTGACTTTATTATATGTATACTATTAACTATATACAATGTACTATATCAAGTTTTACACTACTCGTGAGACATCTTAGACGTTGGAGGCATCTTAAGCGGCCACCCTGTCTCCAGGCAGGATCTGGATCACTCGGGCAGCATGGAGATTGACTCTACACCGGACTATGGATGTGACCGGACAGACCAACAACAAATCCATGAGCTATGCTATGCCTAAAGCTAACCCAGGGTTTATTTATTTATTATTTTGGACAATCAACAAGATTTCCTATGAAAAGCGTAAAAAATTAGTAGTGGACAACGAATGAACTCCCATGATAGAAATGCTTTTACACTAAAAGCAGACACAATATGTAATCTACTGTCGTTTAAATTTACATTTTCCAACAATAAACAACATGCAGAATTCGTTGCGGTATCTTGGTTTAAAATAGCGATAAAAATTCACTTTACAAAAAAATTCCTAAACGAAACAAAGGAAAAATACAAAAATAATAAATTCAAAACAATAATAAATATAAACGGCGTTATGAATTTAAAATTACATAAGTCAAGCGGTCAGACGTCGCATCCGGCGAGATCGGCGCCGGCGCAGGAATTCCGAAGCTCCGACGATACTTAAGTATTTTTTTCTGATCGCGAATAACATCGCGATTGTAAAAGCTAAGATGTATTTGTTTAAAAATATCATAGTCTAATATAATACATAATTAATTGTTGATGAATATTTATGTTTTCATAGAAAAATAGAACCAAGATCAGTCGACAAAACTACAACTATTCTAATATTAGCTTATTTTTTATTATTTTCTTTGGTTTAAGGATGGCGCCAAGGAAATCGTTAATGTGTTTCAAATAATAAAATCTTCGTTAATTTATACGGTGAGTATCTCTGTCAAATATGTTTATTTTCTTCAGATTAAATATTATTTGCGAAACAACACCGATGACAAGTGACAGCAAGCAATGCAAATATATCAAGAGCTATGCAGTAGTCCATTAAATTATTATTTGCGTACAAAATATTACTACGGCTGTTCTTGCGCTCTACATCTGTATTTCGATAAAAATTGTAAACAAGCTAAGTTATTCATAATAAAGTTCTATTTCTACTTTTAAAATTTTTCATTGTTGCATCTCATATAAACAATAAAATACGAGATAATATAGGTACATACGTTAAAAACAATTATTCTAGTTTTCTTATTCACTATCCTGTTTTGTTGTCACTGATTAAAAAAAAGTATAAACTACGAATTATCATATTCGCAAAAGTCATTTAAAACAAAACGATTTCCGTAGTGTCTCACAATTTCCGAACTGTCTCACATTTGTCCTCAGCATCTCACGATTTCCAAATTATTTTATAGTTTCTAAATCGTCTCAACTATGTTCAAACTACTGTTGACATCAATGAATTTAACAATAACTCCTTTAATGGTAAGGTCGAGTTATAAAGTGGCCAAAGAGAACAGGCTGAACTTAGCGCCGCGTTGGCGCGGAATGTAGCATTATTAATTATATTGCCAAATTGTACTAAGAATTATACATTTTTGATGGAATTATTAAGTTGTTGTTTTGTGTCACACACAATAACGACGATTCTATTCTATTCTTCTATTCCATTTGAATAAATTGAAATTAAGGTTCAGTTTGTAATGACAAAATAACATTTGTTTTTCGATAAATAAGTTAAGTCTTGGAAAATCCAAACACAAAATCACAAAAACTAATTGATCTCTGAAGCTAAAACTTAAATCTTAACTTCTCAAGCGAAGCAGTGGGTGTACAAATATTTTGTTTGGAAGGAAATGACACGACAGAGGTTGTGAGAAGAAAGCTTGTTCAAATCTTACTCGAAAGATTATTTTTAGTTTTGTGAGTAATGTATTTTTCAATTATTGTATCATTAATACTATAACCACAATGTTATAAATTTAATTAACACAATGTCCAAAACAAACAAAATTAGACCGAAATAAGACTAATGAATGACTAACATTCAGATAAATATTGTTTCATTCAAAGTTATAGTTAATATAAATGAACCGTATTTTGAATCTTATTCATGGAACTGATTTGATATGGAATAGTATTTTTTCCTAGATATAATAAATTGTTTATTACAGTTAATATTAAAATTAACAAGAAAAGCGAGAGTAACGGGAAATAATGAACTCTTTATACAAATAACCAATTGTATGTAAAAAACACATAGAAAACCACAACCTCCTCAGATTTAATAACAATTATAAATATACTAGAAAACAGATGCAAAAACAGATCCGGGATGCCACTCTTAGAAGTATATGATTAAATACCAATTCGCGGAGAAAAAAAATAAAAAATTTTGTTATTAGGTTTACGTACCACTAGATTGGAGCGGAAAGTGGCATATTTTTATAGGAGGAAAAAATGAAATAAATAAACAAACATCAAAATATCAATATACATTTAGGTTCGATGCAAAAATTGTATTCTTTTATTAATTTGAAAACGTCTATAAGTTTAAAGGATCATTTTAAGGTTAGGTTAGATAAAGTAAGGGTTAATCTATTCATAAATAAAAAAACACATTTTCCTGTCATTCTGAAAACTTAAAAAAACAATTGAAATAAAAACTGCAGGAAAATAAATATATTTTCCTCAAGATGTCGCTAGAATAACAAATACAATAAACAATAACATAAAAGTAAAATTTTTGAAAATAAATTATAGCCACCATAACAAAGGAAAAAATAAGTGAAAAACAAATTAGATACATAAAGATTTCATCCGTTATATGATCAATTTCGTAAACTAGTTGATCGATTGCACTTTGCAATTGTAACGCTCATATTGCAACCAATGCGATATGTTAGGCCAAATTAATACTGCGAAATTGATGCAATGGACAAAATTATCAAATTTAACACCAACAATACCACGTGTAAACGTTTAACAAAAATAAAATGATTTTTCGGAGTAGTTCTAATGTAGGTTTACAGAGGTAGCTCATAAGAAAGAAATGTTCACCTATAGTGGCAACTTAATCTATTGGAATAACTAGATATAAATATCAATACCTAATGGTGTCCTTATAATATGCCGTAACTATTATTTTAAAAATATGACAGTATGTTAAAAAAATGTTTGTAATTTGAAAAAAGATTTTCCATTACCTAAATATTTCTTTCGGTAACTTTGATAGGCACAATAGCACTCCTTCAAACTGTATACTTTTGTTACCATAGTGCTTCTAATTTATAATGTATTTAATTAATATGAAAGATAGCTCGCGCGATATTTTCGGTGGACGGCCGGATTGAACCTCGGTCCCGTTCTCATCCGGCGACCTTCCGAGGACGCGCCGATGTCGATGACACCGACATTAGGACGTTCGCTCACCGAAAGCTTTTTAGATGTTAATTAAAATTCGTTAGAAAAATATATCGATCAATCAAATGTTTATATGAAAAAATACATATTTAAATTATAAATTGAGCTTCACTTCATTTAAAAATTCGTAACGAAAAATTACCTTGCAAATGTTTATAAGTTTGGATAAAATCAATTGTTTCCGATACTTCTGAGAAACTTCACAGTACCTACGCTCTTAGAAAATGCGATTATATTTCAAAGGTTAATCGTGATTTATGAAATCTGGCGGGTGAACTTACGACATATTGAAATTTATCAAGTGGAAAAGTATTCGTTCTCAATTAATACTTCGCCGATAAATTTCTAACCTATGACAAAACTTGTCAATTTTCACACTAATTAATGAATTACTCAACCGATGGTTATGCGAACGCGACATTAAACAAACATCCGTCATAATTACACAACGATACTTTTGTCAGGATCATTGCCTATAATGTCATTAGTAATACTATCCTTGCAAAAATTCAAAACTAACAAATCAAAACCAATCAATCAACTTAAATAAAATTATCCAAACCAAATAATCATTACAATTTTAAATAAGTCAAAAATAAATGAGATGCAACTTAGCACGACCCAGGACCAACACTACCTATACGTATATAAAATCGGATGCATCGCGTCGCGTAGTGTGTGTCACAACGTGTGGGTGTGTGCGTGCAATGCGCACGCGCTTACGCCGGCGTATTTACGCTCGCGCCCCTACCACCGGCGGCACTCATGCGCCGCGCGACCTACCGAACACACGCGCACCCCACCACTGCCTGTGACCCTGCGACACTGCGACAAACCAAACCGACCCATTAGCTCCTACTATGTGCAAGTGACTGAACGCCCCAGTGATTACAGTGAAGTGACATTACCGCTACCCTCGTGATATGTGCTGAAGAAGTGTACGAAAAAGTGTTTTTCAGTCGCAGCCTCAACCGTTAACAGTAAATGTAAGATATATTTTTTATAAAACGATTAAGTGTAGGGTTTATGTTAGCATTTAATAATAGTGATCCAGCCAGGCCTGACCCAGATCCCACGGGGTAAACGCCGACGCCGGCCCCACAATAACTCCAGAAACAATGCCGTACTATCGCGACATAAATATTAAATTTAAAATTTCGCAGCCGACCCAAAGCATGAGAGTCAATGACGGCCGCGTATAAAGAAACACCTGTGAGAAAAAGTAAACAAAAGCATTTCAATGAATTGTTACCGTGTGTCGTTAAATATACTGTGAACAAAAATTTATAATGGAAAATTTATTCGAATTATTTATTAAGAAAAAAAAACATGATATTCGTATTAAAAATATACCGGTATATCATCTTTTGTAAGACTTGTTATGATCCAATTCGTAGTGGTGAAACCGACCCACGCGGTATTAGCACTGTCATAAAATAATGAACTTTGAATGAAAAATAAACTCTTCGTAATCGTTCTATTTTGTACCGTCCCATTCAACGTATAACGTATTAATATTGCTACCCATTCAGAAACAAACCCGACATCTAAATATATTCGTGACAGTCTATGATTAAGTTGTGATTAGATATTGAATCGTAAATAACTTCGGTCAACGGTGATTTAAGTAGTTTGAATAGCCTTACAAGCGGGGAATACCGACAAATAACTTCCGAGCGTACGTGCAGAATACACAATCGTGAGCCGATCGTGTGATAAATAAAAAAATACACTATCAACTAAACCGAAAGATCCGCGTAACGGGAGTTCGAAACTCGGCAAGACGCGTGAGAAATACTAATTCGATCAATCGACAATAATTACGTGACTATTCAAACATGACTGTCATTCAAACATTCAATCCTTAACCTTCCAATCATTTCTAAAAAAAAAACATTTTTACGAAATAATTTTAAAAGAATAAAACTACTAAGTTTTAAAATACTAATAACAAAAATAAACCTAAATTGAAACAAATCAATCACAACAGTACAGTTAATAAAAGATTTACTACAGTCGATAATAAGTAGTACGATCGTATACAAACAAACATAAATAACGCAAGCTCATCGATAAACAAGCGAGATGAAAGTAGCGCGAATAACGAAAGTGTACCGAGTTGTATCTGAGGCGATGACATAACACCGTAAATAATCGACACACACACCAACTGGAAATAATACTGGAAATAATATCGAGATTAGTCAAGGTACGAGTAAAGGAAGTATGTATGTAAGTTTTATCGACAACGATTATCCGAAACGACTCCTAAATCGTGTGAGAACAACCATGCGGATGTTGAGAACGAATGTAAATTACATTGTTTCTATTTCCCCGACTTAAACGGTGGTATTAATAAAGCATAAACAGATCCAATCGCGACGGTCAAACTAAATAACACCTTGTCGAGATTCACAAACCTGATTAGACTTAATAACGATGCTCGTACAAAAATGACTGCCACCATTAAAACCCGCGTAAACAATGACGAATCTAATCAGACGGACAGATTATTTTAATTAATTTGAGAATAACCACAGAAAAATCTCGCAAGGGAAACAAAGGATTATTATTGCTATAGAAAAATTCAATGTTACGTATATTCACCTTCTATTGAAGCTATGAAGGCTACCATCAAATGCCATTAGCTGAGAAACCAGTTTAATAGCATACCGTTCCGAGCTAAAATAAGACTGGCATTAAGAAAACTATACACTTCTAGGTTGAAAGAATGTCGCATAACCAACTATGGCGGTGCGAATGCGATGACACAACAATCACCTGCACCGGATAACCTTTCAACCGTCTGACTGCCACGATATCCCTGTCTAGACGACCACAAACCATGAATCAGGATACAAATAAACACGTCATTTTGTTGAAACTAATTATAACTTTTCCAATACTATTTAAAATATGAATGACATCAATCTCTCGGGTCCTCGTTTGAGTTTGTTTGTTCAAAACGTTCGGACCACTTACGACCGACAATGGTGACCAGTCAAGCCTGCAATGTTTATACTCTCGTGCAAATTATTCAACATTTGAATCTATAATAGAGGCAGCGTATATACAAATCGACGATTACGTCACCTCTCGCGTACGTCGATAAAAAAATCAAATCCGGCTTTATACGTCGTGATGAGCATTTTATCACGATATTAAACTAGGCGTACTGCGAAGTGTCGTGAAAACAATGTGTACGAATTTTTATTATTATTTGTAGTGTAGCAAACAATGAGCGCGTTCACATCTGGTTCGCGCGTCGTTAACTACTCAAAGCCGACTGTCGCGAAACGTTTTACCTACTTAACCAAAAAATGTGTTGCCTTGAGAATAATTAGCCCAACTTACGATCAGATAGTAGCGGTCGGTGTAATTATTCGAAATTACAAAATTCGCGTTTTAAATATGCAGCTTTCCTTGCACGACGAGCGAAGGACTCGGGCGCAATCTAAGGTTGCCTATTATCCGCCACGCTCCGAAAAACACCAAAAGGTAGCGCCCACAACGGCGGAAAAATTTTGAAACCCATTGCACAAGCAACTCATATTAAACAATATAAAACTAATAGTCTTTATCTATCTAAAATCAACTAATTGCTATTTACTCCATAGCGCTTCCCTTCTCCGTCCGATCGAAACTATCTCGATAACATTACCAGTACTTACGTACGCCGCGCATGCATAACTGTTCTTACCTGCAACGAGAAATAATAAGGTTAATTGATTATATAAGAAAGACAATTCTTTTAAATGGTTAAACGTACTGGAAAGTCGGCATGGAGGCACGTCCGCTCGATTCAATTTACAAAGCTCTGCATTTTAAATTATGTGAAAAATCAAGTAAATTTCTACATGTCGTAACAGCAATTACCGGCCGACGGCACGAGAGTAAACAACTTAGTATTACATAGAAGATTACACACAATATCTAATGTGTCCAAAGGGGAATTACGAAACAAAAGATCAAGAAAGTCGCAAACTAACAAAAGAAAAGAAAGCGCACACTCATTACAAAAGGTACCGCTTAGAAATAGAGCCATTTTCATAATAATAAATATAAATATAGAATCTTAATGTCATCTAAAAGTATTAGGAAGTCTAAATAAGGAAATTTTTTATGTAAATGTTTTTGCTCCACATCTCTTTATCTTGCAGTAGTCAACATTTATATTTTTTACAATAGTCCTATACAGAATACGTGCACACATATAATTGCGGAAACTTTTAAGTCAAGATACATTTAAAAAAGTTTGAAAGGTTAATAAACGAGGCATATGCTAATGTACAGACATATATGTTGCTAAATGATAACAGCGTTCTGGCAAAACATTTGCTCTATTCATTACGGCCTAGATTATTTTTGTAAATAATAATATTCAATAACATTTTTACTCATTGGGCTTGCAGCTGCGAAAGGCTTACACAATAACGATATTAACCTTGTAAGTTTCAAATATAGTGTAGGTATTATAAATCATAAATCCGCCAACAATAAAACGCATGACAGGAACACCGACAAACTTCGAAATACTTAGCTACTCGGCCCCGAGGCGGCGCGTGCGCACAGCCGTATTACCGTCAGTCACGACTCTATGAACCGGAGCAATTTTTTTTTTTCGTATAATGACCTTAGCACGGCGTTGTTTAAAAATGGATAAGTTGACATTTCGGAATAAAAAATACTGAATCAAAACAATGTACAAACTGGTAAACTGGAGTAGGTACAATATGTTTTTTATTCAAGAAAATTTCGAAATACCAGTACGCAACGACCAAATTGCCAAACTCAATAAAGCACTTACAATAATACATTGCCACAACGTATTCGTAGACGGTGAGATAAAGTAAATAAAACTTATTAAGTCGGTCTGCAAAGAATTCTCACATTAAAAACGCAAGGCTACGAGATAAGTCAGTTAATTTCATAGTTATCTCTAGATCTCGAAGGATTATAGGAATTTAAGATGACAGAATGCACGGGTATGCTTCTGAGGGCGCAGCAAACTATTCCAAACGACCTGTCGAGAAGGCTTCGCCTTGACCGAACACTATGACAATTATAGAATTAGCCGTGACATTATTTATTATTTGTCTTCGTCGATGAGTACACGAGAGTCACTTAATTTTTTCGATGATGATAAAACAAGCAGGAATGTTAACAGTAAACATTGAATCAAGTATTCATTTTTTGTGGACAAATGTCATTCAAATCAGATAGCATTATCGAAAACATGCAAATTAATACTAGCAGTTAAAACTAATGGCAATAAAGCATTCGCTATGCAAAATATTTTAAACTGTAATAGATATGGTAATTATGTTCTGTGTTTGGACTATACAAGTCAATCATTAGTCTATAAGAAGTTAAATTGTACAGTAAGTAGGAACGGGCACGCGCTAGATAATGTGCATCATTAGTTTGCCAATGCTAAGCAAAGCCAGAGGCTAAGAAAATCACTTCGGGCAATTTCAATATAGCTACGAGAGATGCAAAAACAAATGTTCCAATAATGCTATAACATAATTGAATATAGAATACAATTTGAATATAAATACAATATAAAGTTGAAACATTTAAAATTAAGGCGATAAGTAGAGCTTACGACAATTACGTTAAACCGTCGAAAACCAATTAAAGTGACGCAACGTGCCAATTTCTCGTAATGATTCAGTAAATACAGACAGATTTTGTATTAAATTTTCGGCAATAATGAAAGGATTATCGAGCAATATGTTTTTTTTTCATTCGGATACCTAATTTGTAACGCTTTCATAAGCTTTTAACCGATCACTATGATTATCATCTCGACACGTGCCGAAACCGTGCAGTAAGTGTACTCAGCTCGGTTGCATTTCAACATATAGCCTAACCTATCCGATTTCAATATACCCATTGGCAATAATTTATCGCTACATGTTTTATAGCACGATGTAATTTCAAATGGAAATATTAAGTCTCCAAACACTATTAAGAAGCCTTTATTAGTTTTTAACGATCTTAATACCTTATGTAATAAACTGACAAAGGTTATGACAAAAAATATCCCACCCATATTATATGGATATTTCGAAATGTCTAGTCCAATTAAGTCATAACGAGCGTGGCCGCGAGCAAGTACAGCGATAAATACGCGGCAAAATTTCCATACAGCGTTTAAAATCAGTTTCTACGTGTAAAATCTAATATGTGGGTTACTTGGTTCCGCAAACTCAAGGAGATCGATATACAATTACATAGTAGCTCTAAGTTAAATGTTGAAGGCTAGATACAGGTAATTACGTAAATTGCCACTTGGAACGTCTATCGAATATCAGTTTTGATGTAGAATATAACTCAGATCCTGTTATGGAAGCTATTATAAACAGACAATTTAAACGAAGGAAAATGATTACTGATAGATATTACTGATGTAAGAACTGAGGATAATAATAGATATTGTAATTAAAATGCAATTGATCGAAAAGAAATTGTTATAAAACGGTGAAAATGCAATCAGCATAATCTAAAGGTCCGCCAACAAACAATGGCGATGGAAAGTTGCCTGGCTGACGATGTCGAGCACTGAATACAAATTATCGACAACGATACAAAGTTTCTCAACGCGTTGCAGCTAAAAAAATAAAGAAAGCTTGAGCATCTTAACTAATGTTACACATACTGATATAAATCAGGGACGAAATACCATTAACTATAACATTTCTGATGAATTAGTCTTTGGCGATTTTAGCTAAATTCTTTGCGAAAAAGTTTTTATTAGTTGTATAAGATATTTATGTATAGCTATTCTTATTAATACGTAAATACCTGAGAATCATTTGAAAATTTTAGCCAAACATTTCACGTTTTTAGTGACCGCAAAAAATATTCAAGCACCTTGCGTGGCAAGGTCGCGCGTTTGTCTCCGATATCATCGGTCATGTTAAATAATTACGAATGCAATGCCTTTAATGAAGTCCAAATGCGATTTTTAAATTAAAACACGAATCGATTTAAGGAAACATTCGCAGGGAACAATTGCGAGTTTTTCGAAGGTAAACTAGTGATACAAACGAAAGGATACATTCAAGATGATCCCCGCAAAACGCAAATGTCAAACTTTATAAAACATTTACACTGAACTTTACATCTTACAGGCGGTTATTGCAAAATACGAATTCCTCGACTAATTTAATGACGAAAACGTACTGTATAATTCAAATTGATACATAAACACATTATTATCGAATCGAGTGAAGGTCGTAATATTTACATTAATATGACTCAGGTACATAAAAAGCCGGTACTGGTCGTCAATGTAATCACATGTTGATAAATTCTATAAGAATCCGGAATCTAATGAGAGGTTCGACTTTGAAACGAAATAATTCACCTGATGAATATCTGACCTGCAATGGAAAGTAACAATGACTTACAAATAAATAGTAAAGGTCACGGTAACCTACTGAGATTCAATATCAACGGCATTGGGTACAATCGAAAATAATTAAAATATCGATGGAATTTCGCAAGTCATTAGCTGTCGAGCACAAAGTGTTCCAGTCCATATTTTGATATAATTGACAAGCACGTTTCTCCCACTGAAAGCTAAATGAAATTAGGTGAGCACCTTTCACATGGCCCTAGGCACACCCAAAAGACAAAACAACGGCTAAATGGTTCGACGGATAAATATGTATTAAATATACGTATCGCAAACGTGTTAAAGAATAAAAAAAAACTACAAATCGGCCCTGGATCGTATTCATTTTGCACGAAATAAACATCAAATCGAACGTTTAAACTTGTTTGCAGTTGCAAAAACTGTTACATATCGATAAAATACGTACAGCGATTGTACAGACGAAAAATTATTTCAATATCATTACTATTCCGGTCAATCATTTCAAAACATTTCTATACCGTTACCGATTGTGTCTAACAACCAAGCCGTACAACCTCAAACTAATTTAACGTTACATGCAGAAACAAAAGAATGGCCGGTTAAGTAATTCAGCCTTAAATTAAAACATGACAGTCGATTTTGTCGCAGGCCCCGCGGCCTTCCTGCCTAGTTGTGATTATTCGTTAATTTCCAAATTAAACGCTTGATTCTCAATGCCAGCTCGCTCGGAGGTGGTCACTTCGTACGAATTAATAAAAGGCGGGTGGTTGCGCGCGGCCCGCCAGTTCTTTAACCACTGTCCGAACGTTTTATATCAAGTTCCTTTCACTTCGCGCGCTCATGACCGACAAAAGAACATATCCCAATAATAAAGAAATCGCTATCTGAGATGAGTTCATTATCTGTGCAAGTGATCATTTTATAAGTGTCAAATGTGCAATAAAACTAAGAAGTGATGTTTTCTAAACTTTCAGATGGTGAGAGGGGCGACGTCAGTGCTTACGCTAGCGCTGGCATGGGCGTGCGTCGTTCGCGCCAGCGTCCTTGTGCCCACCTACGTGTTGCCGCCCGACTCGTTCGTGCGCGATCAACGCTCCCTCGGCCCACGACCCGACTCCGACCCCGCCGAATCCCAGCGGATGATTAAACGTTTAATAGGAGGTCACATGAAGATCAAATCCGACAAGGAATATGGAAAATCAAAAAATTCTATCAACTTGGACACTAAAAGTGAAAGTGGTAAATTTGCAGGAGTGATTGTGCCGGAACTGTCGGGCGGGACCGTAGGATGGAATCAAGGTATCTGGGACGACGGCATGCTCATGTCGAGCGCCGGCGAGGGAAAGGGAGACACGGGGAAAATGAAGGAGGATGACGAAGACAAAAAGACATTATCGGATCAGGTGGCTGAAGGAAAATATGGATTGATACAGAATGAGATATTTTCTAAAGCTCCTAAGCGACCGGGAATCTTAAGCTACGAGCCTAACTCAGAGACTCGGTCAAAAGACAATCTACAAAGCCTCGGAGGTCTAAAGAAGGATGAAATTTGGCTTGCAGAAGATCATTTGCTAGTTTTAAAAGGAGGTTCATTCCCAGAACGTACAAAAGAAACTGAAAATAGACCTTGGCCACCGATCGATAATTACGAGGCGCCTAGAAGGCAAGTAAAACTACCACAGAAACCTAAAGTACCACCGCCCTTTCCAGTACGACTCTCCGACGACGGACCGCTTATCTTCCTTACACCAAACGGCAGTATCCCTGCGCCCATTTTCCCACCCTTCCCTGCAGGAGAAGGCGAAGGCCCTCTACCTCCTCCGCCATTCATATTCCCAGAAGGAGAGATCTACGCCCCGGGTGATAATCAGAGAAACTCTACTGCCGGGGAAGCGCCGTTGCCAGGTCCTCCGTTCCCATTCCTACCCGGGAATGCGAGCGAAGGAGCATACCCTTACTTCGCATCCATAAACGGCTCTTTTCCAGAAGGCTTTCCTCCGGGCGCAGCATTTCTACCACCACCCAGCAACCAAACAGATCTGTACGACGAAGACGACCCTTCGATCTATTATCCGCCGCCATACAATTTTTCTTATCACACTGACTACAAGAGTAGTGTGCCAGCTGGACCGTTAGTGCCAGGAATAATATTGCCACCGCCGCCAGATTTCTTTGCCCCTCTTGAAGAGAAAACAACTACAGATGCCGTTAAGCCTACAAGACCGGTTTCAACAACAAATACTAGAACTAAATCAACAACAAAACGACCTTTATCGACACCTGTAAGCCACAGGGGCAAATATAAAACGCGACCAACGTCAACTGAGGCGACAACAATAACAGAAGAACCGACGACAACTTCAACTCCAGAAATAGAAATCGTAACTACCCCGAAACATAGAAAACCTCAGCGTATACCGTCCAGAAACCCTGTTAGAGTACATAATCTTCCTGACGAAATTATAACTAAACCGAAAACTGAAAAACCAGTTTACAAAACACGAACAAAACTTACATCGAAACCTCTTTCTGTGTCAGTATTTTACGATTATCCGGAGCCAATTTATGAAGCTAAAACACCTACAACAACTGAAAAACCTTATATTATCTACAAGGTACCGCAGAAAACATCGAATGAGATCGTTAAAGATGTAACGTCAACACAGGTACCATTAAGGGCTTATTACACACAAAACGATGAACCTACTACTAAACTGCAACCTGTGTATAACCGCAGACCAAATGAAGATGCAATCGCATCGTTTTATTTCTTCGACGAGCAACCGAAAAGCTCCCCCACACCTGAAACCTATTTCGATGGCAGAAACTACTACAAAACTGTACCGAGTCAACCTTCGCATATACAAAATCAAAATCCGAATTCTCAAGGTGGATTCTCTCCATCAGTTGACGTTGCTTATGGATCGATTGATCAAGCCGATGCTCTTTTCTTATGGCCTCAGAAACAAGGTCCTCGGACGCTCACTCAAGAATATTTCAGTGTACAAAAACCTAGACCGCAGGTGTACGTACAACAAGTAAAGCAGCGACCAGATCCATTCTATCAACAAATTGCAGACATTCAGCAAACTCTCGAATTTTATACAACGAAAAGACCAAAAAGTCATTCACACAGGCCCCATACAAATAAACAAAAACCTGTAACATCGCGGCCAGTATATCAATTTAGTTACGACTCAAAGCCTCGAGCAGAAAAATTAAGCTTCAGAGCTCCAAAACTTGATCCCGAACCCTTCAGACCAATGGTCAGTTACAGCAAACCATTCAATTTAGAAAATGAATTCAATGCCATTTCTCCGACGGTTTCGTCTGGATACCCACAGCAATACTTAGTTGAAAATGTACAAGTAACGACAGAAAGCCCAACATCATCGAGATATTATCCTAAAACCAAAGCGAGAGATGAGGATTACGAAGACGCTATTTACAACAAAGACGTTTCTCCGAAAACCAACATAAATCATATTCCCGTTCAAACTGGTAAACCGGTACCTCACATCAACAAGCATCCGAGTACCACGCCGAATCCAATCAGCAATGGGTACTACACAAAACAAGATGAAAAATATTTTGACGATATCACGAAAAATTCTTTCGATGTCTTTGGTCAGAAACTAGAAGACGGAACTCACGATGTTCACGGTTTAGCCGTTACTGCTCCAATAGGAACCGTGAAGACACCGATAGACAACAATCTAAACCTTCAATACGCTTACGAAATCGTCGATCAGCAGAATCCGAACGCACCGTCGTTGCACCAAGATACTCTTGTGAACGATAGACTACCACGACCTAATATCAATCCGTACAGCGAACCAGTCCACCAGGGATCGCCTAACGCCGAACTGGTCCAGCCGCCGAAGCCACCGTCACTGCTAGACGACACACTAGTGAACGACAGATACCCACGACCGGAGATAAACCCCGACAGCGAGTTCATACCGATACCGAACCCCAACTACAGGAAAGCGCAGCAGTACAGAGTGCAGACTCAAGTACAACGGCCTCAGTATACTGGCGAGCAGTATGACTTGAATAGGCCGTCGCTGGCCGGAGACACCGCTGTGAATTACAGGAGGCCACTGCCGGCTGTAAACCCGAACGCTGAATGGATAGGACCGGTGAACACGGCCGGCGAGGGGAGACCGGGGTCATACGTGTCATATAGACTACCCGGCGAGGGTGCACACGTATACTTCCTAACACCGCAGGCGGCGCAAGCTGCCAGGGAAAGGTACAGATCGCCCGGCTACGGACGGTGAAACCAAAGCTCTAGTCTGAACAGAAATAGCCGTCGTGAACGACGTTACGTGTAAATACAAAGCAAATGTGATGTTTAAGTGTCCTAAGTAGTATTAGAATAAAAAGACTAGCGGGAACGCCCGCGTTGCCATAATATTTAACGCATTAACGGAATGCATCGAGCCGCGTCTGTTGTTGTGAAACAAATGAACGCTGATATATAATAAGTTTACTGAAAACTATTTATTAAATTATTATTAAGTGACTGTGGTGCAAGCTTAGTGTTAGGTAATTTATTAATGTATGTCAGTATTGTCGAACTCATGAGATGTGATACTGTAGCGTGTGGGCATGTTGTGAGCGTTGTTGAAAAGATATTT
This sequence comes from Junonia grisea, assembly GCA_018235645.1. Taxonomy (NCBI): domain Eukaryota; kingdom Metazoa; phylum Arthropoda; class Insecta; order Lepidoptera; family Nymphalidae; genus Junonia; species Junonia grisea. The sequence continues at coordinate 7,695 of DVXP01000167.1, read as the reverse complement.
TGTTATTATAAAATTATTGTGTAAATTGAATAATAACAAGCAATTGTGATTTTGTACGTATTTTTAAACAAAGAAACTAAATTAAGAATAAAAATGTTTAATAATTAAACATCTTGTTTACTTTGAAACCTTCTTAGTCGTAAGAATTATCAAAATTGAATACTTATTACTTTGATTTCAATGAAACCTTTACATTTTCAAAATTAATTAAAGAGAGAATCTATGGATAAATCAATAATAAAGAAAGCAATAATAAATCAGATAAAAAAAGAAAAATACATAGGAAAACTTAAACTACGAATGCATACTGTCTTTTCCTGGCTAAACAAAGCGTCTAAAGAAACATAAAAGTAAAAAATAAATTAAAATGCAAATGAACTGGAGAAATTGGCCGAAAAGTCTGATGCAAAATTAGGATTCTTAACGCTTAAAGTATATTAGTAAAATTATTGTTCTGTCTAAATGCATCACATAATTCATTCCTACTGCTATAACATACTTACGAAATTCTTTCCCTAAAGGGTGACGTAAAATTAAATATGTTTGGACGCAACATTTATAACAACAAATCCAAAAATCCTGATACTTAAACATAATTCGTATATAGAATAATATGATACCAAAACTATCAATTACTAATCATATTCAATATGTAGGTGTACATTTTTTGTAATAATTTGTAATGACACTTCAATGATTAAATCGCAATAAATTAAGAATAATCCTAGCACTTCCTGATTTAATAAATACCAGCTTTCAAATGGCATTCCTTTTTAATGCCATTTATTTTTTGTTTATATTAATACCATATAACATATAATTGATACAAAATTTTTCTTTTTTTTTAATTTTCATTTAGTTAGTTGTTTAATTAATATTAATTACTATTTACCATAAACCTATTTCTCATTTATAAATGGAGAACTTATCAGTTTAATAACACAGTTTTAAAAATTCTGGGAGAGCTATAAAAAAATGAATCGATATGTTTTGGAAGCGAGTAAATGCGCGCGCAGCATATATGTAGATGAAGATGTGTGTGTGTGAGTGTGCGAGTGGGGAGAACGGGGTCACACTGACCTGTGTCCGGCTCCTGCGTCTGCGGCACGTCCTGCAGCGGGTGCGCGTAGAGGCGCAGGTAGACGGAGATGGCGACGCGCGCGCAGCGGAAGTAGAAGGGATGAGCACGTAGTACGTCCTCCAGCCGCAGCAGCCCCACGTACGAGCGCAGCGTCATCTTGCGCATGCAGTACGAGTGGAAGTCGAACTGATCCTCCATTATCTCCGAGAAGTGCTGAAAGAAAATTGAGAATTGGTTTTATGTGTCATTGTTATTTCATTTGAATTTTTATTATGTTAAGATCTTTCAATTAAAAACATTACACCAATTACATATACTTACCCTATCCACTTCATGTGCCTTTTTGAGGGCTTCGCCCCACTGTTGCAGACGCTGATAAGCAGCGGCTGCCTCTGTCTGGAACCACATGCACTGCATCTCGTTTAGGTTCTCTGTGGCTGGTACACCTGAAAATTACAATATATTAAAAATAATTCGAATACTCTTAAGGGTTTATCGAAAATATGTGAGGGAGTGGAGCATGTAGCGCGCGTACTTGCTGTTCACATCACACGAGGTAGGGCAACGGCCCGGAGCGACTAATATCTGGGGGCGCTGGCGTGTCTGGTTTAGGGACGCCAAAATTAAAAGGAATTATTGTTTAGGGAAGGTGTTAACATTTTTTTTGCTCAATACGCTTTCCTTAAGGGGCCGCCACAGATTGTTTTGCACGGGGTGTCAGTGACCCTAACGCCGGCACTGCTCTCACTCACCCTCCCTCGTGAACTTGGCGCACATGTCCTCTACGCGCTTGACGTGTCCGGCGCGCAGCATGTAGCGCGCGCACTCGCTGTTCACGTGTTCACGTTGCGCTACAGACACTCACCCTCCCTCGTGAACTTGGCGCACATGTCCTCTGCGCGCTTGACGTGTCCGGCGCGCAGCATGTAGCGCGCGCACTTGCTGTTCACGTAGCGGTCCGCCGTGTCCATCGCCTGCGCCTCCTCCAGCCACTCGTACGCGGACACCGGGTCGCCGGCGTGCTGCGGACAAATAGGTACATGAATATCAACCTTTTTTTCTGTGATAATATCAGCAATAAGTATAATGCCAGCGATGTCTGCATAGCAGACCAAACCTGACCAAACGGCGAGTCAAGCTCGAGGTCGAAATCGTCTTTGCGATGATACGTAAATTAGGTTATACAGAATAGTCCTTTGGATAACAAGTGGCACAAGTGCACAAATGGCTGGTGGGGCTAGAACTAACTACTAGGTAAGTAACTACTAGGTAAGAAAAGTACCTGTAACTCATCCTGGAACGGTTACAATACACAGATTGCTGCCAAATATCAGGGTGGCCAGGGGAAGGGGGGTTTGCACAGCTCAATTGCTATTACGACTGGTGACTCTCTATAATGTGATTGTATAGTCACACTGACTAAATGGAACCCGCTACTTCAAAACTAAGCTGACTCTGCTATGGAGTGAATATCCTGAGGGAGAGGGACGCGAGGATCTAGGACCGGATCCACGTTCTTTTTCAAAACAGTGCGTCCAGATACTGGTAGTATCCTCGGAGCGCTCAGGCGGCAGGAACAGCGAAAAACTCTCGAAATGAAGATCTCACGTAACTATTTCATACAGCCGCGAGGAGGACCTCGTTCTGCCATCTGAACGTTATGCAACATATAGGGATAGCGGTACGAGGGGAACAACACGACACATAGCCCTAATAAAACGAGCGCCGGCGGCCAAGAGCGGAGCTACGAACGGAAGGGGCAAAGGTTTCCTATACAATAACAATCACTTGGCCTCTCTGGTTCTCTCACTCACTAATCTAAATAAAGCAAATGATTTGAGTCTTTTTCGCCCCTTAAAATCAATAAAGGAAGAAAAGAAATACATGCAGTATTAAATTCCATATGAGAGTGTTGTATTATCCCAATATTAAGCTATACCATATACAAGACATAAATTGAACTCAATGGACTTAATCTAAAATATTACTATCAAATATAACTTTTAATTATTGTATTATTTACCTTATATATCCTTCCTTTCACAATAAATAGTTCTATCAACGTGGGCGTGTGTTCTATCGCAGCATCTATATAATACAGCGCTCTGTCCGTATCCTTCTTATAGTCGAAGTGTTGGGCCGCGAAGTAATACGCCCATAGTAATGCGCTCGCCGGCTGTTTGACTTCGTCGGGTTTACTGCTAAACGTGCCAGACTTTGCCAGATTGTCTATGTATTGTAGGATTAATTTCTCTATGGTATCCGCTTTACTTTGATCTGCGTATAGCGACCTGAAATGGAAAGAAATTATTTGTTTTACTATAAATCACATTTTAAAACAATTTTTATTAATTCATTTAAAAGAGTTTGTGTAAAAGAATATCCCAGAAATGATTTCTTGAAGAAGAAATGCTATAAATTAAAAAGAAAAAAATAATAATTTCTAAAGCAAATAAGCATAAGCATGTGGCTTGTTAATTCTTTCATTTTTTGTATTTATATTTCATTATTTGTGTTATATTAAAGATTAAAATGGATAACCAAATGGAATCGAAATCCTGTCAGGAATCTAAACAACTATTTTATCCTTCGCATTGCTTTAGTAACCAATATTTCAAAGATATAATACTTATCAATATCACAAACATATCATCATTATTAGTGTCTAAACCTCACCTCAAATCAACAAATAGTGGTGGGATGCCTTTATGCAGCCCATGCCTCAAATATTCGTCGACTAGACGTTCGAAATTAGGCAGGTAGGCTTCTGTTAGCTGCAACCGTCGTGGTGCTATTGCTTTTGGATACTCTGTCCTGAAATATAAGAATAATAACTTAAGATACTGGTAAAACTGAATTTATGAAAATTAATATATAATAAAAAAATAATAGATTATCAAACTTAACTAATAACTTATTTCTTTGTTTGTGATGGTATCTTTATAAAAAACCATTTTAATAATTCTTTCACTAATGGAAATCTACATCATCTGTAATGATAATTATATGTAGATATGTTGTATATAGCCCGGTAGTTATGGTGAAATGTTTTTTTTTTTTAGTTTGAATAATCACAAATCCATGTTACTGCAGTCAATATCCTACAAAGTTAGAGTCTCACAAATCTACCATGATGAAATACGAAAGTATCCAGTAACACATAAGATCGTAGACATGGTGCCTATTATATTTAATTTTATTATAATAAAAACGAATACTCACTTATATATTTCAAAGAAGGCCACCTTTTCATCAGCGTCTGTGAGCTGTTTAGCCTCGACTAACTTCTGATAATACATCACATTCTCTGGATTTCTCTTGAGCAAGTCTTCATATACCGCTTCCGCTTCCTTAAACCTGAAATTAATTGATATTTTTTTATTATTATTAAGTAAATGAAGAACACTTAATCTTAACAATTTCTTAAAAGTCATGGTTCACACATACATAAATATCATAAAATAAAAATTACTTTGATTTTTACTTATTCCTAATTAATTTTATAAAAATAAATGAACTCGCAAGCTTAAGTCAAAATGCGCGAATTTAAATTTCTAATGAAAAACAAATATATAAATAACTAGCAGACCAGGCCGGCTTAGCACGGTAATCCCCAACTTTTTGAAGATGTAATATAGCCTATGTTCACTGGAGATAGCGTAGCTTCCCAACAGTGAAAGAATTTTTTAAATCGGTCAAGTATTTTTGGAGCCTATTCAATACAAACAAACAAACAAATATTTCCTCTTTATAATATTAGTATAGATTTTAATAAAAAACTAAAATCATTAAACCTAGTATAAATCTTAGAAAGAGCATTATATAAAACACATCACAGACAAACATATTGTATGTTTTACCTTGAGTTCTTGTTACAATACAATTGTCATAATCTCATTATGACTATTAAAACTAGATGTGATTTACTACTGACAAATAACTGTGGAACGTTTGAAACAATCAGTATATCTACAATTCTATTATTTTAGCCTAACCATAATATATATTAGAACATCTAAATGTAAATAATTTTGCAAAGCAATACCAACAGAAAAATAAAGTAAACACTACTTTATTTTAACTACAATAAATTTAAGCTTAAATCTTAATTATCTTTCTGTGATAACTTTTTTCAACAAAAAAATGAAATATAGAAGAAAAATATGGAATATCTTAACTGTCGAGAAACATTATTGCTCAAATAAATAATGATACATACCTCTTTAATTTCAAATAATATTCACCAGAGGTTTCTTTAATGGATAATTTATCTAGAATCTGGCTTTGGAACTTTTGCAAGTGCTGCAAGGCTCTTTCGTACTGCCCAGACTCGGCTAAGACCATATTCTGGTATAACAACAACTCTGATTGCTCATAGTCATAGGGACCTTTCATCTGATTGGTTCGGAAGGCATCGAGGATACTGTTCGCCATCTCATAGTCTCCTAGTAGGTGGTAGCTCATTGCGAACCCAATCCATGATGTTCTCTGTGTCGGTCTCAACATAAATAGCTGGTATCTCGTATCCTGAAAGTGTTTATTTAAGTTTAAATAAGTAGCTAATTAGGTATTATTTGTTTGTTAGATAAAATTAATGTAAAATCAATAAGTTCTATTCACAAATCTAATAAAAAATTCTCTTTGTACCAATTAAATAACACTTCACTTTTTAAATATAACCATCACCATTAAAGATCACATAACATAACATAAGATACAAAATATAAAATGTGTAAAACCAAAAAAAAATCTAGTATTATTTAATAACTATGCAACTTATATTTCACTCATTAATAAATCTCAATTTAAAAACAACATTATACAGCTATTACTGAAAAACCAACTTACTTTATAGCCTTCCAGATCTCGCATCTGAATTTGAAGCAGAGAGAGATCTCGTAGAATTTGAATATTCTCCTTCTCCCATTTCAACGCATTACGATAACACTTAATTGCCTCGTCATATTTCTTATCAGATCGCTGCAGAAGCCCATACACGTGCCAGCACACAGGGGACTTCAGATCATTACGCAGGCCGCGGCGAACATATTCGTAGGCCTCATCTTTGCGGCCCAGGCAGTTCAGTGTTAAGCCTTTCATAGCCAGAGTCTCTAAAAATGTTTATAAATAATTTTGAGATCACTATTTTGTAAGATTTTATTTATTAATACTACAAATACTAGGTCATTAATTTTATAATAGCTCTGATTTAGTATTAAAATTGTAATTAGTATGAATATTAATAAGATTGTACTCACCTCCATGCTCTGCAAATTTTGGATTCGATAATATTTGCTTAGCAAATTTCAACCCATTTTTGTATTGTTTATGTTCGTAACAACGCTGAAAACAATAGAACAATAATGTAATACGTTAACCTCTATTTATTAAGAGATGCATCTAAAATAGTGCAAGGGCGCACATGAAATTATTCTGTTTAGACTGATATATAGCTTAAGCATCATAACGAAACAGATTAAGGATTAAGCCCTTGTTTAACGACAAGATAATACTCGAAGAAAATTTTGATATCAATTGTATTATTTTTTATTTGGATATAATAGGCGAGATTGACAAGCCACTCGAAAGAGAATTGAATGTTTACAACTGAACTTACCAAAATTCTTTTGAAAAGAGCATTTTCCTTAGGCGGCAATGGATTGCTGGGTGGCATTTTACCAAAAGAATATGAATTTTCTTTTTATTAATTCACTAATAAATTGAAATATTGCTAAAAACCTCGTGGCTATAAACCAAAGAAGTCGATGAAGGATTTTAGTCTATGGTTACTTGATCACGTGACCTGTGCAATTGTATTGCCATTTTTTATAAATAGATAGATAGATATCTACACTTTACAATTGATTGGATGAATTTTAAAATTGTCGATATTTTGCAAAAACTTTATTTATAACCAAAACAGTATTTTGTCCTGAAAAGTAATAAATTTCTAAAAAAACTAATTCGTTTTCATCGCACGTTTTTTATATGTAGATATATATGTGTCAAATGCCTTAAACCTTTAAGTCAATGGACGCGAAACACGCGCATTTTTTAAAATAATATTAAATGGTATATTTGATAATAGTTGAAATAAAAACTATATTTACATCGCTGAACATATCCTCGAGTACTTATAATTTATTCATTATGGACATAAACGCATTATTCAAATTTACCTCTAGTAAAATATATGTGTACTAAATAATATCTACACTAATTTTAAATACAAATGTTTTTCCATTCATTTTCAAACTATTACAAACATACTTGCCGTGGCATAAAAATTTAACCTAAAGTATTTCTTATCATGATACGTAAAATTTTTAAAATATCTGTCTGTTACTCCGCCTACTCCACTGAGTAACCGCCTGACTAAGATCGAATGCTATCTATATACAACCATTTCCATTTTGTACTTTAGACTTATATCACATACAGAATTGATTCAATTATAGCCGCAAATAAACACACATATGTCACATTAAAAACAACCTCATTAACTTATAGACTATGTGTGTTTTCCAATTACAGCATTAAAGCGCATAATGCGGCATTATGCCGCACGTTGAGTGTTCCAATTAGAGCACCGCTTCGCACAATCAAGCACTCCC
>DVXP01000166.1:0-26130 GCA_018235645.1 Junonia grisea | reverse complement strand
CAACGGACAAGGGGCTAACTCCGCTCTCCTTAGGTAAAGAGAACTGGCGCAAACCTGTAGTACTGAGTGCTGACAACTGCAAGGAGGTATGAAAAAGCATAGAGTTACACGGACGACTCTACCGGGTCCTCCATGGACCCGATGTAGATTTCATGGCGTCCGTATCTTGGCTACGGTTCGTTAATATATTTGGGGAAACTGAAGGTTTTGTCTGTGCGATTATGGATGAAGTTATCATGACGAACAACTATCGGAGGTATATTGTGAAGGATGGCACGGTAGACATATGTCGGGCGTATCACAGTCCGGGCGAATTCATCAGACATGTTATCTCCGGTTGTTCTCGCCTTGCTAACGGCAAGTATTTGCATAGACATAATCAAGTGGCCAAGATTATCCATCAACAACTTGCAATTTGATACGGTCTTGTAAAGTCAGAGGTACCATACTACATGTATGTGCCCGACCCAGTTTTCGAAAATGGTCGTGTCACACTGTACTGGGACCGATCTATCATCACTGACAGGACTGTTGTCGCCAACAAACCAGATATAGTGGTGATAGATCGGGCTGAGCGCCGTGCGACGATTGTTGACATTGCCGTCCCTCATGACGAGAATCTCGTAAAAGCGAAAAAGATAAGCAAATAAAATATCTTGATTTAGCCCACGAGGTTGTCGACATGTGGGATGTTGATTCGGCAGTTGTCGTGCCGATAGTCGTCACAGCCTTATGGCTAAGAGCCTCGACCAACATCTTCTGAGGCTCTCGTTAGGCAACTGGGTCAAGGGCTTGATGCAGAAGGCAGTACTCCTCAGCACGGCGCGTGTTGTGACGAAGTTCCTTTCTCTAGAGCCCTGACCACAGGTGGCTTGGACCCTATTCCCGCTTCCGGTTGACGTCCATTTTTTATATTTTTAAATGTTTTTACTCGTTTATAATTTTGTATTATTATTTAAAAATGTATAAAAAAAGCTTGTAAAGACGAATAAAGAGAATAATAATTTTAATAATTTTACAGAACAATGGATCTCTGTAATTTCATAACTTTACTTTCGAATCTTATTCAAATAAGAGTTGATGAAGGTATCATAGAAGGAAAAGTTGTAAGCAATGAATATGGTTGTCCCTACTTCAGTTTTGAGGGCATCCCTTACGCTGAACCGCCACTCGGCGACCTAAGGTTCAAGGTAAAAAAAATCCCTGCATAAATTTAAACGTGACAAAACCCATAAGATTCATATTATGTAGTCTGTTCACATGTAAATTCCATTCCAATTTCGTATTTTTTATGTAACGTCAATAACATTGAATAAAAAAGGAAACAAAAAAATCTGTCGGAATTTTTCGGGTTTGTTTAATTATATTTAACTTTGTTTTTTATGATGTGAATAAAAACGAATTACGTCCAAGATTTAGAATAAAGTTTGCTTTATTTTTACTAAACACTAAAAATGTTGGAAACAATTAGAACTACACAATTTTTTAAAGTTATTTTTTACTGTTTCAGGCACCTCAACCTAAAACACCATGGAAAGGTATTCTCAAAGCCACTGAATATGCCTCGCATTGCTATAACTTTGAAATGTTTACAACTGAAACACTTCCTCCTCCTACCGGAAGTGAAGATTGCTTGTATCTCAATGTTTACAGTCCAAACATCGCTCCAACATCCCATTTACTACCTGTTATGATTTTTATTCACGGCGGTGGGTTTTTTAGTGGCAGTGGTGAAAGGTACGGACCCAAGTTTTTAATGAGGAAAAATGTTATCCTCGTTACCATGAACTATAGACTAGAAGTCTTAGGTTTTCTGTCCTTAGACACAGAAGATATACCCGGTAACGCTGGCTTGAAAGATCAAGTTGCAGCACTGAGATGGGTTAAAAAGAATATTGGAAGGTTCGGAGGTGACCCTGATAATATAACAATATTCGGCGAGAGCGTTGGAGCTGTGAGTGTTTCTTTTCATTTAGTTTCACCAATGAGTAAAGGTTTATTTAGAAGAGCAATCACCCAAAGTGGCACTATTACATCAAAATGGGCAGAAACGTTCGGTGCGCGCGAAAGAGCTTTACTACTAGCTAGAGAACTTGGATGTAATTCGACAAACGACAAAGAAATTTATGAATTTTTTAAAGTGCAACCAGTTGAAAATTTAGTTAGAAAAAGGATACCTGTATCATTCGCACAGCATACAAAAGAAGCGCCTTTAATTTATTTCGGCGTTGTTCAAGAAAAACAATTCGGTGATAACGAAAGGTTCATTTATGGACAACCATTTGACGTCTTACGGAACGGTATCCATAAAGGAGTGGATGTTATAAATGGTTACACAGAGGATGAAGGAATACTTAACTTCCTATTGGGTATTGATGCTAATAAAGTATTTTATCAAGCTAATCATTTCTTAGAATTTTTCGTACCGGAACCGTTTGCTCTGAACACTCCGTTACCAACGCAATTAGAAATAGGTAAAAGGTTTAAAAAGTTTTATATGAAAAATCGAATTGTTTCCAAAGCGACGTTGGACGATTTACTTAAGTACCTCAATATGGAGCTGTTTGTATATGGAACAATGAGTCAACAGAAGATTATTGCGAAGAATAAAAATCATAAAACTTATTTATATAAATTCACGTGCAAATCCGAAGTAAATTTACTCGTCAATCTTACAGGATTAGACACACTCTTTGATTACAGACCTGTAGTAGCTCACACTGATGATCTTGGTTACCTTTTCCCTTTGAAGAAAGTAAACATGAATTCGACTGCATTCAAAATGACCGACAAAGTGACAACGTTGTGGACCAATTTTGCAAAATATGGGTAAAGAGTTTCTTAATTGTAGTCTTGTATTAAATAAAATTAAATTTTAAATATTAAATTGTATTTTTCACTTAAAATGTGTATATTGTGTTTACTGAAATCTATACTTTTAAGAAACAACATTAGGATAACATAATTAAGAATAATTAAAATTTTCCATTTTCAGTGATCCAACACCTGATGATAGTTTAGGTGTCAAATGGCTCCCGTATACTGTTGAAAATCAGGAATACTTAGATATTGGTGTAGATCTCGTTCCTAGGACACATCCAGAAGAAGAAGACGTGGAATTTTGGGAAAATAACTTTAAAGAATTTCTACCAAATTTTGTGCCAGAATATGTATATGTTTTTTATTTTTATGTGATTTTTATAACAAAAAATATGTGGTACATTTATTAAGTTAAATATTAACAGTCAAAGATAACGGAGTTTTATTTCATGTTTTTGTTGTTGCTGTTTTACATAAAACATAGCAAATTTAAGAAAATAAATTCGCAACATTATAATTGTTTGCAAGAAATACTCGGATTCTGAATAATCTTTAAATATTAAAAGTTTCGAAACAAACGATATTAGCCTTTTACCCATACTAATAAACGTGCAATTACACATATGTATACAATACACATAGGTAAGTTTTCACACACAACGTTTCCCATGAGACAGGTAACGCACAAAAAAATACTTTTATTTTGCAAAAAATATAATACAATGACATATAAAACAAAATAAAAAATAAGAAAAACCTTTTATTGAGAAAAAAAGCTGCACATTTTGAAAAAGGACGTTATAGTAGGGGAGCCCAAAAGGGGATTTTTGCAGTTACTCGAGCGCGTCAGAAAATCATATGGGGACAAACTTTGCACCCTATAATGTACCCCTACCATAATATGAATTATATTTTCGAAACCCTGTACAAACTCCCCCACCGGTGAAATGTAAAACATCATATAAACAATTCTTTTTAGCATCTAATCTTCAAAATCCAATAGGTCCTAACGACGCTCTAGTCACTACAAATTTAGCATACCGAGCTCCCCTACCATAGAACATGCTTTTTGTTGTTCTGGCTGTGTTCAAAAAGATACGTACAATATTCTAAGAATGCTCGCTCGCTCGATGTAAACGGCAATATAGCGTACGAACACTTGCTTCGAGCGGTATCGCCCTACATTTCGATAAAAGAATTTTAGTTCTTGGTTCTTAATCTTGATCGTTGCTATTTTCGTGTAAACGCTTCGTTTACACTAATAAATCACAAAATAATGTTCTTGTTCTACCTCTAGCTATTTAGACACTTGCAAGTTTGTTACTCAAACTTCAAGCATCTTTTTTCAAAATAATACCTCGTCCTCGTCGTCGTCATCCAATCGCAGTTCACTGCTATACATTGGCCTCCACAAGTTGGCGCCAAACGTCCCAGTCCTCCGATACCCTCATCCAGCCCGGTCCAGCAACCTTCCGTATGTCGTCACTCCAGCGGGGATAAACCGAGACATTAACAATTAAATATTTCAGCTAGTAACTTTAGTAATCAACCTGATCGTAGCGAAACATAAAGAGCCATTAAAAAAAATAATAAATGGACTTTTCTTGTCTTATTTTCTTAGAATTTAAATCTCATCCGACTTCATATCAAGTTTCCGACTTGTTACAAGTACCTCATTAATTTTGACTACATTTCATGTGACACTCGACGCTGCGCAAGGTCGGAGGCGCGACGATGGAAACGACTCAGATAAAATGTAAATATAACAGTTACTAAACTTATCATGGAGCAATCGCCAATGTTTCTTTTTTAAGTTCATTTTTTAAATGAGCTAGAAATGCCTTTTATTAAAATTTATTCTAGCTAAGTCTTAGGAACGGGGCTGTAACCATTAATGTCATGAACGGGTTCGCGCGTAGGCGGAAGTTACTACTGTTGTAGATAACAATGATGTTAAAAAAGATTTTATTTACCTATACATCAACACCTGTTGAAAATAATTAATTCGAATATTTAGCTAAAACGGCCTGTTAAAATGACATGTGGTATTCTCATGTATAGTTATTGTAAAATTTCAGTAACACAGTTAATTATTTGTTGCTTGAAAGATTATAAAAATTGCATCCGTTTATCCATTCCTCCTCAAAGGTACAATTAACTGCAAAAATTTTAAATATGAAAATCATAGACTACCAATCTACTTACCTATTTTCTTACATCAGAACAGTTAGGCACTTATCAATATTCTAAAATATATCAATACAAATAGATGAGTCGACACAATAATAGAATTGTTACGCAGAGTAATTCACAATCGTATACAATAGGAATAGATATCTTCCAATATCCAATTCACTATCTTATAATAATACCTCCGATATCTAATATGCCACGAAAGAATATTTATCAAATGAAAACTAATTTATAAATAAAATACGTATCTATTTAAATAGATAGAAGTCGTCCGTGGGAGGGCTTTGCATTTGCACAAATGGGCCGGCTCGACCGGAGTAATACCACAGCCGCACAGAAAACTGGCGTAAAATGACGCTTGCGTCGTGTTTCGCCGCGTGAATGAGCTTACCGGAGGCCCTATTCCCCACCCCATTCATTCCCCATCCATTCCCCCTAAAAGGCCGGCAACGCATTTTGTAAGCTCCTCTGGTGTTGCAAATATCCATGTGCGGCAGCATTCACTTTCCATCAGGTGATCTGTCAACTTTCGACTTTCTGACTTTTTATTACAAATTCGAATTCTAAATTTATTTTTCAATTAAAAATAGGGATTACATTGTCTTCTTCAACGTCAAATATATGTCTGTTAAATCCACTAAGATTTCGGAAAACTTAACTCAGATCGCGCAAGAATCACCTAGCAATTAAATCTTTTTATGAAAAACCACGTATTTTATTGATACAATATTATACATCAAATGTATAAAATTTATATTTTATAAAATAGTTACACAATATTTAATGTTTCCGTATATTTGCATATAATTCTCTGTGTCCAGGTCGTTGCCTACCAGTTTTGTGCGTGCATCTGTTCCACGTCTACGGCCTGATCTCGCATTTCAAGCTGGACGCCGCTAAGACCTGGAAGCTGTTCAGCTTGATCGAGGAGGGGTACCACAGCACCAACCCCTACCACAATTCGATACACGCGGCCGATGTCACGCAGGCCATGCATTGCTTCTTGCAGCAGAAACAGGTATGGTAACATTTCTTTTAGATTACATTGTTTACTAATTGTTTGTTTGAAATTAATAGGCTCCGAAACTACTTGACCGATTTAAAAATTCTTTCATTGTTGGTACACTCTCCGGTGAACATAGGCTATTGAATTGAAATTGAATTTTCAACAGTTAGTAGACTCGGGGTGTTCTGCTAGTATAATATCATTTATAATCCCACATTCTAATAAGAACTTAAGTGACATAATTAAAACCTTAAAATAAATATTTTAAGAGAAGAGCCGGATACGTATTATAATTACTTTGATAAGTATTCTACCATGCGAGCGAGATGGGGTCATGGCAACGCGATAATATAACCTTTGTTAGAGAACAAGACCTAAAAATAATTTCAGAATTATGTATCTCAACAGTATTAAGCTACATATAAATTCTGAGTAAAATTAATTTAAAAAATTAAATCGACTTCAAAAGAAAGGAAATCAACTAAAAATATAAAATAAAACTTTTTGAGGTAGGTCTGTATAAATCTCTAAGAATAACACAATTAACACACCGACCTCGAAGTTTATTTTTAAATTACTTTTATTTAGTGAATTTTAGTTTTCCACATTAATCCCGTGAGCTAGTCCGTTGCATAAGTTCGTTTTATTTTATAAATCAAAAACTACTGAACCGATTTTGATGAAACTTGCACTTTACCCTAAGTTTAAACAAATGTAAGCCACTGAAAAAATCATTAAAATCGGACCAGTAGATTGGGAGATATGAGCAGACAAGCATACAAACATACATACACTCATGAATATATCAAAAAACTAAGCAATTCAGACAACTTCACATACATTCACATCGAATTAATAATCTCCTTTTTTAAGTCGATTAAAAACAGAATGAATCTGGAACTAACTACGTATCTTTACAAATTAGTGTTTATAATCCCCCAACTCCCGTTAAAATGTTAATAAAGTTATTTTTTACTAAAAGTATATTTAAATTACTATATTTATTAAATTACTATATTTATATTTAAATTACTTTAAAAAAAAAGGATATCACCACTAATTCATTTTATTTATTATCGTTCATATTGAAGCAGTAAATGTCTCATCATAATTATTTTCACCGTAATATAAAACCACATTTATTAACCTCATATTTTCCGAGCTTTGCGCATTTTATTTTCCGAGAACTCAACCGCTATTGTGATGAAAATAATTACACCTAAGAATCTCTAAAGACTGAAAAAAAAAACATTATGATAATGTAATAAAGAATTAGTTTATGTAAACATTGTTTAAACGCTTTATGTTTTTCTTTTCACTATCTTAAATGTCTAATAAAATGAAGCGTTTGATTAAAAAGGCATGCATTTAACCGGACAGTTTTTAATTCATTTTTGGGCAGTAAAATTAATACAAACGCCAGTTTATGAAGTGGTCAGTAAAAATGTATTAATGGACAGTAACAATACTGTACATCCGGCGCTGCAGGATAAGCAGCCTCCCCCTCCGCGCCACCGGATTTATAAAACACTCTAGGGGTGAGATAGACAAGTACCATGTGGAGTTGGGATTAACTGAGTTTATTGAGAGAGGAGGGAGGGGAGCTATTGAGAGGGGGGAGGTAAATCTGTCAAAATATATAAAATTATATTAATGGGGGGAGGGGAAGGATTTCATTAAGGATAAACGTAATAATTAATGCTTAATTTTTATGGGTGGGAAGTGTGATTCATCCCCCGTCACAAAATAATTCATAATGAATTTTACTGCCGCGTCGTTTATTTTACTGCAACCTTATATTAAATTACTGACCAATCAAACTATTTACTGCACGTGTCAACCGCCCAATTTATAAAAGAACTGCCCATTCATTATTTTAACTGCTTAAGTAAAACTGATCAAACATTTTTAAAACATCTGAAAAAAATTGTTTCCGATTAAAAATAGTTACGTATAAAAAAAATATACCCCATAGTAATAAGTCGATAATGTTTATTTTTTTTTAGATAATAAATTGATGTGAAGTTCATTTTTTATATTAAAATACGTTTAATTAATTTACATAATTAATAATATGGTACCTAAGGATCGTAAGTATATCTTAAAATGTATTAATAAATTTGAAATCGAGCTACTTTGACATTGTCTTTCTAAGCGTAAGTCATAATGTCCATTAAACTCATGAGTTTGTGAAGTTTGTGTTGATTAAAACTTTCACTAGAAAACAATTAATGAGTTATTTATTTATCATTATCAAATCAAGAATTAATTTTAAACAGTTTACATAGGTACATGAAAACTGAAAGACAAACATAACTAATTCTTCGCTTTTTGAAATACATACTGTTAAGGGGACTTTGGAATACGAGATTCCTGGCTGGCTGGCTAGTGGCTGCCTAGCAACGGTTGTGAATGTCAAGAGAGGAGATATAGCGATAGGGGGATATATTATGGATTATTGTATTAATTGTGGAAATAGAGACATGTATAATGAACAGTTGTTGTATTATTATTCTCTTCTGGACTGTCTTTAACAATACCTTTATAATTACTATTGATACCTTGCCAAGAAATATGAAAGCATTCGAGTTTCAAAAACTTGAAAGTGTTATAATAAACGGTAATTTAAGATTTTTTTCGACAAAGGCGAAAAATACAAATGATTTGAATGAATTAATGTTGAACACCCCTTTATATTTCATACTAACGGACTTGACAGACGTGCGGTCTAGTGCCAGTACCGCCTACGGGGTCCAATTGACAAATATTGACATCAACATTTATACGATACTAACTCAATTATTTAGCCTTTCAGAAATTGTCACTCAATTTAGTTTCCCGGAAATTCTCCACTAATACTTGACCTTTATGGTATGGTATTTTAAGCTAAAATGTTATTACGAATGGTTTGTGTAGAGCAGTGTTGCTTTTACATTTTTTCAAACATTTTTTACATTTTTTCTCGTTGTAAGAACCGTTCTCATACTTAGTGGAATATTCCGAAAATAAATAAATAAAATTGGTTCAACTGTTACAGAAAGTTGCGCTTAGCGACACATTCAGGGTTTTTTTAATATTATATTTCGAAAAATAACCCGAAATGGCCGACTACAAACTCCGGTTAACACGTCCGAGTTGAGTGCTAAATTTGTATATAAGTTCGATTGTAAAGGAAACATCGTGCGGAAACCTATATATGATGCAAAAAAATCTTACACACCTACCAAGTTACCAACCCTAAATAAGAAAGAAGCCATTTTCCTAACAACGAGACGTTTATAGGCTATAACTTTACTTTTTTACTTTATTTCAAATAAGTTTTTTTTTGTGGCTGTGTCTTTCAAAGATATTGTTTTTACTGTATAATAGGTTTCCCACAAGTTTTAAGACCTATTTAAATAGTCATATCTGCTACTAGAACAGATAAATAATTATTTACTATTACTTTTAATATTTAGTTTGTCGCACTTACGAGTACTTGAATTGTTACATACCTACACGTAAACATTTCTTATGTATAATACGTAGCCGTAATCCCACGAGGAAGATCGCAGCTTTAAAAGTTCTAAACGTATCTCATCTCTGTCATTTAATTGTAACATACATACATATCTATAGGTATTTCACAACAACAACAATTTTCATACTCTATTAATTCTCTCAGGGTTGCAGTACAACTGTTCAAACATCATTCGATAAACTACGCGAAAGTTTCAATCTAGCTGAGAACTTCGATTGAGATATAATTGCTTGTTTTTCGATATTACTCCATATATTCGTATTGTTTTCTGGGTTATGTTCGAAATGAAACTGTAGGTCACGGTCGACGACAAATATTTGATCATTGTTTTCGCTCTTAAGAAATTAATTGAACTCGACGTTGTTACAGCCTTTGTTTTCATAACCAAGGGATATTGCCCTTTTCGTCAGGTTTTTGAAGGCTTATATTGAGCTTTTTTAAAGTGAAAACTTCTTTAGTCGCGTTTTACACTTTTTGGCAGGGGAAAACATTATGGATTAACGTCATATGCTCGTGACTAAGACGTGCAGTGTTCTCGTAATGTGTTTCTAAGAAAGAAAATTTCTACATTTTCACTTCTATCAGCAGTCTCTAACAGATAATTTTCCTTTCGAAAATCATTCATTCACCACCCAAAACTTCCCTTCTTTGTGTCGTAGGATTCTCACCAGATGACCACCCACCCAGCAACTATTAGTCATATTGTTGTACAAAAATACTAACTGATCCGGCGAACAAAATACCGCCTTAGAGTCTATACTTTAATTACAGTTTTTTTTTTAAACAAAACTAATAAATGAAAATTTTCAAGCATTTTTTTATTTTTCTCGAAGAACCATTCTCCGTAATTCTAGGTATTTCTAAACAATAAAAAGTGAAATAGGTAAATCTATTCGAGATTCACGTTGAACAACACATTTTTCTATTCAGTTTTATATTCTACATAAGTTTGAAGCGATACATTTGCAGTTAAACAACAAAATTCTTGGAGTGGAATAGATACTAACGACTATTTTCCGAGCGCTTCATTTTACGACTATTAATTTAGCAGCAACATATTCAAGCTTTGTTCGACTGCGCAACAATTAAAAGTTGAACTACTTTATTGCTTTCACTCGGTCAAATAAAACGTAAACAAGGAAAAAACTACATACCAATTACCTTTGATTTTACATTTAGTGAGATTCCTTTCTTTCGAATTCGCCCGATATTCATATTTTATATTTTATTACGAGTATACAAATAGAAGTTTTTCAAAAGTTGATATTGGAAAATAACGTACATAATAAAGTCCACGACGAATTGAAAACTTCCCCTTTACAGTAAGTAATACCACACGTCAAAATTATATTTCCCATAGTTTAATACATTTTCTATAAACAAGGTATGTATGGTAGATAAGAATCTTGTATTATTTATTTAGATTTTTCGTAAATTGATAACTATGAAGAGTTTATTTACGTATGTTTCTTTGACGGATTTACCAACTTGTGATGTTTGAATACTTTTCCAATACACCCACGCAAGATTATATCAACAATAGGGTTTTTTTTTCTTTCGAAACTATTATAAAATATTTCCTTAAAATAAACGTATACGCGTAATATGATAAGTATACTAAGGCTACATATATAAAAAAAATAATAAAATATTTGGCATAAACATTTTTTTGTGCTAGGGTTATCACACAAAAATTTCGCTAAATTCATAGTGACTAGACTAATGACCCTAAGCGACTTACAATTTTTGAAGCAGTCGTATCATAAATGTCCTCATTTTGGCTCCATATGTCATGACATGTTATTTAAATCAATGAGAGACTTTCAATCACCTAAAATTAAATGTATTGAAAAGAAGAAATGACATTTACATAGATTAGTGAAAAAATAAATAAATAAAAGATTGTCGTCATACAAAAATTAGCGACGCTACGAGCTACAGCGCGCTCGTAGCGACTTAGAAAATACGAACAGCTACGAAACGCAACCGTAGCGTAGCGTTTAGTCTTTACTTAAGAGTCTTAAGACTGAACAGTATGCGTTTAGAATGAAAGGTTGTCGGTTTGTTTTTATATTTTAATCTCATAGAAACCTTTTAAAAGCTTGCAGTTTTTATTCATACTACTGCAATGAAAAGGACTTCTCATAATAAAATGAAGCTTTTGATCTTTAACACCGAAGATTGTATCATTTATTTTTTTTAATATTACTTCTCATAATAAAATTAAGATTTTGTTCTTTTTCACCGAAAATTGTATCATTTGTTTTTTGTTTTTTTTTTTTTATTTGAAAGCTAAAGGGTGTCTTTTAATTAAACTCGTGTATATGCGAGTCGGTTAGGTACTCTAATTATAAGAGCTTGTATGATTTCTTAGAATGTTAGAAATTTTTAAGAGTGCGCGTGTTTTTTTCAAATTTAAAAGGATTTTTGTAATCCCTACATCCAGCTTTGACTTGTATCTTTGTAATTAGCCCATGTACGTGCGAGAGTAACCTCATGCGGTAGACGAAAAACACGAAAAAGGGTATTTTTATCTACTTCTAAAACGCGATACAATGTTCGTTATGAAGTTAATTAAATTACCTAATAATTATGATAATGACTAATCATTATTGAATTATGTACTTAATTAAAGTTCCATAATGAGTTTCGCTATTGAAATATTCGTATTGCGATAATGTAAATAGACATTTCATTTATTAATAATAATGATAAATTCCTATACATACATTTCATGTCCGTTGAAGTCTAATGCTTGGAAGTAACAATAATTAATAGAAGTTTAATTTGGAGTTAATTTTATATTTCGATTTATTTCTTGCGTCATTCGTGTGGATTTATATATGCAATATATATTATGTCTCGGTCTGTATCGATTAATCTAGGTTATTTCAATAAGTCGGGAATATTGCGTTATATCACGTCCGAGCGACGCCAATAAAATACACTATAAGTAATACTTTGTACTTCTTGATTAAAATATTTTCTTATGAAACCCAGATATTCCATCTTCAATTATTTACGATTTTTATTTTATTTTCACGCACGCAGTGACTGTGTGTAAAAATCAGTAACCTGTCAAAACCTAGGCTAGCATAATGCAGACCCTGGTAAAAACCCTCCTACGCTCACGGATTTTACGAAATATCCTAAAGGATTTAAACGGTGTATGTGTTCATAACATCCAACAGTTAGTCGTTACATATTATATGTAACTGTGAATAGAATCGAAATATTATAAATTCTACGTTTCTATAATTACAACTATAGTGAACCCGGCGAATACTGACAGCTTAATGTAGTATTCGTAAATTAAATTAATCTATTTGAAATATTGTATTTCATGCTAATGAGATAATTTAAATAAAATTGACACATTTTCATTTCGATGTGATCTCTCGATAAAGTAAATAATTGAAATAGGTAGGTACGTACACATATCTCAAACGTCAATTATATCCATCATACACATTATATTTTTCACACGACACTTATTTGTCTTGTAACTTTTTCTCGTCTCGTATAAAGGAGAATTGAAGTTAATATTCAAAGAATAAATAGTATTCGTACCGTAGCGAGATGATAGGTGACTTTTGTAGTCTCCTCCCCCTTCCCTGTCATTGTCAATTCGCCTGCGTCTAGCAATCGCGTTATTAAAAAAAAAAGTAGCCTTTTTCGCCTTTTTCTTTAGCTATTTGCTAATGCAAGTCCCGTCTGATTTGGATCAGCCGTCCCGGTAATTAGCCGCAACAAGCAGACAGACACAAAAAAATACTAAAAATTGGTGTTGTGATGTATGTATCGTGCAAATATTCGTGCACTATATATAGGTACGTGTGTTAAATATCGCACCCCCCAGTGCGACACAGTCACTTTTGCAAAAAAATCAAAAATGAGTTAAGTATGTAATAATCATCCTAGAGCACCCTTTTACTTGGTCCGATAAAATAAAACTTATTAAACTATTTGTTCTTGTTTTCTTTTTAACTCGGTGTGACATAACTACAGCTTTAGTTTTTCTTTAGATCCACAACGTTACTTATGAGAGAGGTTAAATAATCGTAAAGTATGTTTTTAGTAATATTCATTGATAATTATTTATCTGAAATTAAAGTTAAAAGTTGATGTTTTAGTATAAGCAACTGATCTCGCCTATATCTCCTAACGTCATTGCTTTGTGAGGTGTCTGTTTTAAATGCTTCTCCTGAAAAACTAAATTTTTGCATAAGTGACAGAGTCGCACCGGGGGTGCGATATGTTTTTAATATCGTAGACGGAAATATATATGTATACTTAAACGCAAATATATATGTATACTTAAACGAAGTTTCTACCTAATACACACATATTATTACATTAATTTGCAGAGCAACTGTCGACCTTGAGGTCGGTTAAAGGAGCTCTCGAATTTGCACAATAGCACGTATAAATATTACATTTCTTCTGAATTTTTTTATTTGTTACCAAAGGAAATTGGAATGAGACATAAGCTTAGTAATATGTAACCTCGTTCTTTTGAAGACGTAAAAAAGCTCCAAAGCTAATAATTGTAAAAAAATATACATATACAAAAAAAAACATCTAAAAAGACCGGTCTGGTACATCGTTAGCAACAATAAAGATTTGTTTATAAAAAAACGCTATGAATATATGTATGTATGTCTATATGTACATAGGGCCTCAAGGGGTAGTGGTGCAAAAATTGCGAATACGCCCCTGGTGTCACCCATGCTAGCTACGCCACTACTCAGTAATCACAATGACATCATCAGTTATTCATATGCGAAACAGCTCAATCATCAATATGGGATTAGAGCGAAATTCCTTTCTAAAACATTATCGGTACTTACTTAAGTACTTTAATGTTATAATTCACTCTTTATATTGTTTTGTATTCTGTGAAAAAAATTGCATCTACATTAAAAACGATGCTCCTCGTCTTTTCAACATTGCACTTAAATCTTCATCGATTGCACTTGACCTAGCAAGAAGGGACTCTTTGCTTCATGTTGTGAAAGAAATATCGGAGTCACTCGTAAATATCTTCTAGCTTACAACTTGAATTTTATAAAATAAAATATAGTCAAATTCTACGTTGACGTAAATTTATTATAGAAAATAAAATAGTAAATATAGAAAATCGTTTCGTGGGCTTAAGGATATTCTCTACGACCATATTCGAAACCAAGTCTCGCTTGAAATCGTAAAAGGCCCTGTATAATAAATTTTATGTAAAAAGTTTGTGCTAGCTTTGCTTGTTTAACTCTCGAGCACGTTTATTAAATTGAAATGGAAATGTTATGAAGAGAAACGTATAAAATAAAAGCGACAGATCTGCGTCCGGTGTCCCGTCCGGCCCGGAGCCAGCCAGTGAGCAACCGTAATGCAATCGAAGGAGCAGTATTGCGAATCTAATTCTTTTTTCTTTCGATTCGTTATTTATTGCAATTTTCAACAGACGTGTCAGCTGTCTGGAATACTAATTTAAGTCTGTTTCGGCCGAATTCGTTATATTGTTTTATATATGTTATATGCATACAAGTGGGAAAATGACATCTAATTTGTTTTCCATAATTGATGATTCAATTTACTGAACAACACCTTAATATAAAACACCCGTCACTATCGTAGTTAGTAAATAAAACATTGTAAACGAGTAACCCCAATTAACCTTTTACATAAGCGATTTAGCGTACCAATTTACGTAGAAGCGAGTCGGTTTAATTACACAAACTTTTTACTGTCGGCCATTGATTTTTGTGGTCAGTGCAACGCTTGCTGGAAATAAACTTACAATTAGGATAGAAGGTATTATTGCCATATAGCCAATATTTAACACAGAACCACTTATCTTACTCAAACCAAAGTGAAATACATGAATCAATTTTACGCAAATACTGAGTTAGTTTTTTTTTTTTTTTTGGCCAAGCCAAATTAAGGTAGGAGAAGGATTAGAAAAAGAAAAAGGTAGAAGGTAGGAAGAGATTAATCCGCCGCGCTGCTCTATTATGGATTGGCTGTTAAACATGTGTCAGGATGTCTTCCGACACTTGCACAAAACGAATGTTAACTAATTTTGATGCCAGGCAGTGTAAGAAACCGCGATCGTCGTCTACTAACCATTAGTATATACATACATATTTCTTTAATTAAAATGTAGCTAGAGGCCTGTCTGTGGTCGATAAAATTGACCCTGAATTTTTTTAGCTAAGCCATTCATTTCTTTTTTATTGTTTTAATCTGACACCTTGACATCTAACAATATCGTGACGGGTGGTATTATTACAAAGGTGTCCATGTAGCTATTCCGATGCCGTGACAATGTATAAGAAGTTTTCGCTTTAAATATTAATATATAAATTAAGGTAAATCTAATTATTATTGTTTCATACAGATCCGAGATCACTTGGAACCGATAGAGATAATGGCATCTTTGCTGGCTGCCATCGCCCACGACATGGATCACCCTGGAGTCAACCAGCCCTTCCTGATCGCGACATCTAACCATCTCGCCGCCCTGTACCAGGTTAGTTTCTTTTTTTTTTTAATAAATAAACGCTACGCACTCAACAGCTCCCAGTAAGATTATTGGATCTTGTTTCGGTAGCCCGGATCACACAACACAAACACAAACACCCAGACCACGACTGGCATCCATTTGGCAAATACCAATGTCTGTCATGAAACTCATGAGCGGAGATCGAACAGCGACCATTAGCGCTTCGCTTAGTTGCACTAACCACTGCGCCAACACTGTCATAGTTTCCTTGGAAGCCTACTTGTAACTCGTCAGTACAATTATTCTATGTTTAAATAACTACAAGAATTACGTTTTGAGGATAAGTATAAATTTGCTCGAAATCCGCTGTATCACAATTTTCATCAGATCTTGAAAAGTTTTATATATAATCCTCATCTGTGGATTCCCATTATTAATAAAGAAGTAATGTACATTTGTTCTTTTGTTGATGTATAAAATCTAAAGGCATTTAAAATCTAAATGCCGAAACGATTATGATAAAATGTAACATACACAAATCCATTTCAAATCTTATTCTGATGTATAATCTCAAAAGGCAATTAAATAGTTCGTTATTTCCTTTAATTTTTCATAATAATTTGTTTCATCGTTTGTATTGAATCATAACAATGTTATACAAACGTTCCGAAAGCTTTCGACGCCGACAAATAAGCAATTATAATTAGGCATCAGGATAATATTAAACATACTAGCACACACAAACATATTATGATCTTTATAAATTCATGCTTCATTACGATACTGTTCATTTTAAAGTTAATTAACAAATACAGTTATACAATTTAATTAAACTCCTGAACTAAAGTCTCACGTCAGCTTAATTTCAACATCTGTGAGTCAATACTAATGGAGCTTAGACCTTAAAGGTAACGTACAATTTCAGCGTAACTAACTAAAAGCGCTTTGACAAAAAGCAATTACACCGTCCACTTTACTCAAACCTCGAGGTATTTATTTAAAGGAAATTGCGAACTAATTTAGTTAATGTATTAAGGGATATCTCTGAACATAATAATGTTTTTAAGGGAAGATAGAAGAACACAATTGTGAACACCCGTTATTTTTTCTTACATACGTTTTTTGGATGCTAAAAATATATAAAATACATTGGAGCGCAAATAAATCAAGCCACCCGCTGCCATGGTATTATAATTCGATGTTCTCATAAAGTATAAAAACAACTTAAAACAGAAAGTACGTTTCAATAGGATTTAAATAAACAAAAAATATATATATCTTAATATACTATCAAATAACATTGTAATTAATCAACAAACAGCGTTAACGATTTGTTCTGTTTTGTCTAGTATCCGATGAATGTTTTTCTTTTAAACATTGAGGATAGTCGGATTTTTCTTTCGTTTTGTCTATCGTTTGCTCAGATTTTATCATAAAATTTGAAATGTAATTCGGTCATTGTTCAGTTTTAATGTTTTCATTTATTTCAAAATAAAATTTGTAGTTCCTAGCTTTAATTTTTGCTTTATTTTATGGTAATCAATGATTATTACGACGGACAAACGACTATTTTCATAAAATCCGCAATAAACACATAATGAATCGATTAATGCCTATTAGTTTATATTCATTTTATTCAATATGAAACGCACTATATATACATGTATAATTTTGATGTATGTAACGTTCATACTTTTTTTAATAACAATAATTTATTTGAAAATTTAATTAGAGTTCCAAGTTGCGGTGGTTCGTTTTTTGCTGTTCATTGTATTTTTCATAAAATGATCCCGTGTTATATTTTATCCATATGTGAGCATAAAATATTAGGTTAATAAAATCAGTAACTAAAAAGTGTTCAAGACTTCTGACGACACAACTAATTTTAATAAATCCGTGATCTATACGTTCTGTAATCTCTTAAACTTTTTAAGTAGGTATATTATTTTATAAGGTTGACAATAAAAATAATATAAAGAAAGTCATTATTTACCACAGGTCATGCCAGCAATACGGTAACAAGCGGTTAGACAGTTGCAGCGGTCTACGATT
Source organism: Junonia grisea (assembly GCA_018235645.1). Classification (NCBI taxonomy): domain Eukaryota; kingdom Metazoa; phylum Arthropoda; class Insecta; order Lepidoptera; family Nymphalidae; genus Junonia; species Junonia grisea. The sequence continues at coordinate 8,040 of DVXP01000166.1, read as the reverse complement.
CAAAGTTTAAGTCGTATGTGATACAGACCTAGTTAATAAAACTCCAATTGCATTGTACGTTGTATGTACACTATAAGTTATATTAAAATAACAGCTTTTTGTTAAACGCATACGAATATTTTCTTGATACTTATACCGTAAAACATTTTTTTTACTGTCTGTCTGTCTGTCTTTTTCTTACGGCTAACCTACTGGCTGGACCGCTTTCAACGGGATTATCAATAGCAGATAGCTGATAATAAAGGAAGTAACATAACCTACTTCTATTTTAGAAACGGGACTAGTGTTCCGCAGACAAAAAATTGAAACCTATAAAATCGTAATTTTTCGTGCGAATAAAGCCACGGACATCAGTTTTGTACAGTAAAAATCAATATACTCATTCTAGTAGGTACATGAAATTAGAAAAAAAGTAAGAAAACCTGGTAAATGTCACATAGCTGAGCTCTTCCCAGATTAAGGAGATTATTCCTCAACACTGCGGTACCGCGAAATGCTAAAACGTGTCAGAATCGCATAATTATATGCCTTGTCATACGTATTAAGGCAATTATCATATACATCGAGGTCCCTTTTGTCGCTTTCTGATGATTTGACACATGAGTACCTACTAATAAATTTTAGATGTACATGTTTTTATTTTTTACACTAATAACCATGCCAATCTGTAAAAATCTATAGATTTTATATGCACAGTTATATTATAAAATTTAAGTATAATAACGTCGATCTCTAACTAAGTTTAAGACTCAAATATTAAAACGCGCATTTCAATTTCATTCTTCGTCTGCTTAATAGAAATATTGCTATGAAGATATCGAGGGCTTAGTGAATTTATTTTTGAACTATCAACTTGGCTGATTTTTTGAATCGACGTGCATCAAATATGGAATAGTGTATTTTTATGTACTATACAATTTATTTTTTCTATATGAACAAATGCTCGTTCTAGCCCCATTCGATTAACTTCTTATATTGTAAGGCATGGAGCCAATTTTCGTTATTCTAATCTGTCTAATACAAAAATATTTTTATTACATCACATTTGATATATTAAGTGACATTTAATCTATTTATCCTAATAAAACATATATTATTATTCTTTAATATTTCATAACGAATTAATTACTTTCAATTTATTTATACATTAGTATCTTTCTATATAAATTAAATTATTTGAAAATATCTAAAATAAATACTGATACAATATAAGTAATACATCATATAAAATAATAAATAAATATTATGTGTCAAAGGATAAAACAGCATTCATTGGCAAGTCTTTGAACAATCTGTTAGTACCCTGAGAACAAATACAATATGAAAGCATTTCCGGGAAATATTATCAAGAAGAAACAATCGGCGACGTAAAAATGCAAAATTCACAAATTTCAGAGTTTAAACTTTCGTTTGAGCCGCGCAAAGGGACATTATTCATCAGAAACTAACTTTGTTTACAGTTTTTACTGCATTGTAAAATTTATATATCGTTTATGTGACACTGAAAAAGTACTATTTGCAATTTATCCTATTTATACTATCTGTTATATGCGCTTTCTTGACAAGTATCACGATTTTCTAAATGTAAAAAATCAAATGAAAAATATATTTTATAGACACATTTCTACAATCTATTACAAAAGTTATTACTGGTAGAGGTAGTATTTAAGTTTTAATATTTAAACCGGCTAAGAAAAACCAATAAATTAATAATGATTCACGTTAAAATGAATTACCACGAAACTATGAAAAGCACTCCGCTGTGACAGAAACCTTTTGCATTTATGAACTCTCGATTAATTGCAATAATTTATTAATACCTAATTGGTTTACGTGCCATAGCTTTTGCGCCGTTTTTCACTGACGCTAAGTTGATCGAAAACCAAAGATTAAATAAAAGGTATTTGTCTTTTTACATGTACATATTAAATATTTCTAGCCAGAGCAAGTGTGAATTTTCATAAATTTTGTAAAGAAATTAATGAAGATACCTAATTCTAATTTTTTGCAAGACCAACAACAAATTAAAACCTACCTTCTAATGCTTAAACTTTTTTAGACAAGCGTGTAATAAATGCCTGTTATTGACTACTATGCATATTATTTTTACAAATTTAATATTTGCTGACATACACGGAGGTTCTTTACTTATTACTTGGCAAATAACGACTAATTTCTTATATCATTGTGACCCTAATAATAAGGGTGGGACATGTTTGTTAACTGTGTTCGGTCAATCTTTTGTTAAAATAATTGTACAATGTAATGAAATATGCATATTTTATATAAAATATGCTTTATATTTTCTGTATGTTGTTTTTTTTTTGTATATTGTATCAGTGAAGTATGCTCAGATCACAAGTAGTTAAGTTTCTGTATCTAGTTTCGTTTCTTTCATAGTCTTGAAACTTTAGTAGCGCACTAAGTGTGCGACTGCAACACACGAATAAATGTCTAAAAGTGACGCTTAAAGCTCTGACCTACAGAAATTATATATTTACTTAGACATTTTGTATTTAAAAAAGGGTACTATGAATTTTATACGGTGGGAGAGCCATGCATTGCCATACCGGCACGAATGGGCCGCCTCGACCGGAGTGATATCACGGCCTCACAGAAAACCGGCGTAAAATGACGCTTGCGTCGTGTTTCGCCACGTGAGTGAGGGTACCGGAGGCCCAATTCTCCACCTCTTCCCCATTAATTCTCCATCCGTTCCCCCCTCCATACCCCCTAAAAGGTCGGCAACGCATTTTGTAGCTCCGTTGTGGATCCAGGTACAGGTGATCTGTCAGCTCGTTTGCCGCCCTATCCCATAAAAAAAAGAATACAAATAATAAATTAATTATTATTACACTACTCTTTACTCATTATAAGATAATATGTAAAACCGGGTTCTTAATCGCCATTTTAAAAAAAGCTGTGCCCGTTTGAAAAAAATATATTAAAAGTTTTTAAAAACTTTACGGTGGTAGGTATCCAGCTACTGTATTTGTAATAATATCTTCACTGAAAAAATAATTACGTTATAGTTTGAATATAATTAAGTGAGTATTGTTATTTTGATCTTATAATTATATTACCATTGTTTTCAAAATTGGACACGAATTTAATTTTGAACCTCGTTAATCTAAAAACAGAAATCTGTTTTCATATTAACGTCAGTCAGTTTGTCAGTAGATACAACTCCGAATATCGATTTAATAAATATAGTATTACATAATATAATTTAAATTTTAATCAAGTACTCGTATGTAATTATTATAATAAAAATATATTGTAAAACTAATTCTATAGTTTAAGCAAATTCAATTTTAGTATAGATTTAAATACAGAACATTTTAAAGAGTTGCAAATAAGTTTAACAACATATTGTTTAAAAAAAAATGTTGAAAATAAATATTTGCTAGGGAAGAGTAGACAGACGTACGGAATCGTAAACTAATTTATACGCGTAATGGAATTAGATCTACCCATTAGAGCATATTCACACATTACTCTATAGTCTATACCATTACGGTTTATATGTTCATACATTCTTCAGATAGCACTGGAGCGATTTAATTGAGTCGCCGCAACACACATCGCAAGGCAGCAGGAAACTAATACGTGAACCGATATTTCCATCTCCGTAGTTCGAACTTAATCATAGCTTCTAGAATATTATTCTCTTAGAATTATTGCATATACGAGTATGTAAATGTCAGTGCACTAATTAATAATATTACAGCTCAGCGCTTTCTTACGTACTCCGTATAAATTTTTGCTTCGCAGAACTCGTACAATATTAAGCGATAGATTAGATGTGCCTTGCGCTAACGAGGAGGTTTTGTCTCTTCAAAGTTGCGTTTCTCTAAATATAACTGTAGTTTAGATATTTTTGTACATGCAGTGGAAACCTTCGAGAGATGCCTTTACGGGTAGGAGGGGGTCGGATTATGTGAGGTGGCCGTCATCATGACGGAAATGTAAAATCCCTACGATCGATTTAACATCAACTGCCTCCTGGAGATTGTTTGTGGCCGTGACCTTGGTGCACCACATTTGGTTGTCTTTTACAAGCAGATAAAAATTCATCTCTAGACGAGCTATTCCGAAAATCGATTTCACTTTGTGTCGCATTAAAGTCACAGCTCAAAACGATCTATTCCAATTGTCTATAGTCCCCCGTGTATGCAGGCCATTACGGGTAATGCTCTGTTCTCATACGTCGTAGCGTAATGTTTGAATATACATAACTACATTTATAAAATAATGCGATAAACAGGTGTCTTAGGCAAAAATATTTTTTCACGTTGGAAGATAATGTTCAGCTTCCTGTCATAACACATTACGTATTCGTAATTTTGCATAGCCGCCGTAAGTGGTATTTTATACGTACAGAGTTCGGTATTTCGAGTTGTTGAGATATTGAGCGGTCCTTGAGGTGACTTATTGAGACGGAAATTAAAGGCGGCGAGCTGATAACCGAGCGCCTCGTCAAAACTGTTTAAGGGCGGATCAATACCGAACCCGTGATTTTTCTTATCACGTTTTCAGATAAAATATAAATCCATTTCATTCTTTCTTTACTTATTGCTTAATAGGGTAATATCCGTTTATCAAATAAGCAATATACCTACCGTTGATATTTTAACTTAACAAAGTTAGATTAATACCTAACTTGACATTTTTTGGACAAATAATAGCGTCTTCAAATAAACTATCGTTTGTTTGATTTAATTGTCGTAGATATAAAATTTAGTAATAGTGCTAAGAAAAAATTATTAGTATATTAATAATTTTAATATACTAGAAGTCGCTTTGAAAACTAATCGTTTTCAATTATCCGTAGAATACATCCGTACTGGAGAATCATCACTGGCGCTCTGCCATCAGTTGCATCATCGAGAGCGGGCTGATTGAAGCGGAAGACATCCGCACCAAGGTGGAACGTCAGATCAGCTCGCTCATACTGGCTACCGACATCTCTAGGCAGCAGGAGTTCTTGAGCCAATTTAAGGTAAGCTTTTACAGGTTTATGTCACCATTTTTGAGCTTTTTTTTTAGTGGCGCAGGGTGAATCTTCATAGATATCTGACTTCTGGGGAGGATGTCGGGTTATATGTGATTGCACTCACTAAAACCCCCTGCGATATCTGCCACAGCACGGAAAACGGAGAGGCTACGGGATCGCTTTCGCAGCACGTCCACGACCTACCATTTTTGAGTTTAACTCGTTCGATATTGTTACGATTTCAATCTACAATCCATTACAAATGCATTCGCATTCCGCAACGTTTCAAACACGTCGAGTGTTTGTTTCGTGAGCCGTGTACATTTCTGAGTGCGCAAACGTTTACACAAGCTGCTTTTTTGGATAACTACTGTCCTAGGTGTTGGGAAGCTATATTTTTCAACCATACCAGTATTTAATAATTATACCAGTGCTTTACGGAACGCATTCCGTCTATACCCATGAGTGGTTAACACAGCCACCTCGCTTCACTTTTGTTTTTTTTTTATCATGAAAAAGGACAAGTGCTGTTACTCAAAGCTAACGTTTTTAAACTACAAAACTTCGTTAACAAGCAATATAACTATTATATGTTTAAAGTGAAATAGCATGCTGCGTTGGGTCTTTTCGCGTAGCAAACAAAACCGCATCTTGTCGCGTCTCGTCACCGACTAATTAATGCGACAACGTCGACAACGTAGACCACAAACACATGCAAGGACTACTTGATAATATCCCGTCGCTTTTCTTAAAGACGTTTGTTTTATGTGCCTATAAACCTTTTTATTTTATAATGTATGAGTTCCTTAAAAAATATTGCAACTAAATTGGGTGTAGATATTGTATTTATATGAACTACAGCTTTATATAATTACATTATAAGAGCTAGTCGCATTTTAAATTCATATGTTTCGGCGTCATCGCATTCGCATCGCAACATCTGCTAACCAGACCGTCCACATTTTCGGGCATAACAAAAGAGAACCAACCAAGCTGAGATCACTTGTTTTACGACGTGGTCCACAACTGTATTATTTCCGAGCATATTGAGATCGACAATAGTACTAAGTTGAATAATACGAGTAATTTTCAAGCGAGTTCCGCGATTGTTACAAATTCTAAACGAAGTTCATGCACGAGTTACACATGGATCTAACAAACTGGTAAATTTGTTCCGTTTTAGAATAGAGACGTTTTTAGTATCTTTTTTACTTTCATGAGTTAGGGTTATACTTTACAACGGCTACTGAGAATTATGTATGTCATTTATGTAATTATTTTTCCGTGTTACTATGTAATTGAATATTGTAGGTCTCTCTATCAAAACTTACTTGTGTAATCAAAAAAAGTTTAAATAAATATAATATTGTGACTTTGAAAAAAGTTCAAAATTATATGCTTTAATTAACAATATTTAAAAAAAATCGGGCTACCGGGCTCGAGGTTACCGGAGCGGGCTGGGTTAGGGTTGCAGAGGATCGGGATGTATGGCGCAAACGTGGAGAGGCCTATGTCCAACAGTGGACTGCGATTGGCTGACGACAATTTCAAGATACACCGGCAGTCTTCTAACTCTGAAACAATCCATCTATTGTATATATATTTCTTGTGTAAAAATAAGTCTTCCTTAATGACGTAAGTAATGTAGTTCGAAACTAAATTCAAAATATGCTTTAAATCTAAAACAACTTTGTAGACAAATTTCGGGTAAAATTTAATTAACGACAGTGCTTATAGTAATTTAAACTTTCCGCTACAATCTAGACAAAGATTGACTAATTTGTTCCGAGTACGCTCGTACTTACATCAAATTAATAAAGTATATCATTATGATATATATATATATATATATATAAATGAATTGCTGTTCGTTATTCTCGCTAAAACTCGAGAACGGCTGAAAGGATTTATCTTATATTGGTCTTGAAATGTTCGTGGAGGTCTAGGGAAGGTTTAAAAGGTGAGAACCATTCAAATAATTGCCGGGAAACCTCTAAAACAGCCCTTTTCTATTTCCCATACAAACGTTCTAAATTAAGGCAGTACGAAGTCTGCCGGGTCAGCTAGTCTTTAAATAAAAATTAATGTCACTTTTCGTTTGTTTGAGCTTTGTTGGTGAAGTTTGCACTAAATCCGTTTGCAATAAAGCGGTTCTTCATTTATCACATTTTTTGGAGCAAATCATTTTGTTTGGTCATTTCATTAATGGGTATTTTGCTATCATATTGAAACGTTTTTCAATGTTGACATTTTTATTATTTAACTTTATACATAACTAACCACGCACATACAAACATACTCATATATACTCAAAAAACTTAACTCTTCAATAAAAAGGAAAAAATAGAACCCTTGCATATAAAAACCAATTAGAAGACAAATATGAACAACGGCAAATCTTATCTTGACACTGACATCTTTAGCCATTAAACGATAAAAGATGTCAGGATGTTATTGTAGCGAAAACTTTTCTAAATAAGTTACCAGGGGAAATTAATTCGGTGGCGACGTTAAAGCCGGAGTTACTACTAAGACAAAAATGATTTTCACAGTTTCCCGCTTTTTAATTTCCATCGATATATATTCACCAAAATTTTAGTATTATGTAAAAGATTACGTATGAAATTAAAACTAAATAAGTTTTAGTGAGCAGAAACAAAAAATATTCTACAAACAATTCTCTTCGAAATACGCCCATTCGTAGCCGAGTCGGGTCGCTAGTTTTATATAAAAGACGAAAATATTTTTCACAATATTTCATAGAAACGAATCGGATTAAAAAATATCATACGCTTCCACTAAAGGCCGACGATGAAGCAAACAATAGATTCATCGAGGACAATAGTGAGCATTAAAGGTGAAATTCGATTACACTGACGAAATCGTACTCATATGTTATAAAGGCAAAAAATCAATTTCTATGATAACAAATCAAATATTTATATTGCTATAGTCCTAATGTATTGCACTTCTCAACTAACCGTTGTAGAGGCAACATCTCCTGAGGATGCTCCGGTGTCGGAGTGAAACGTACGTAGAGTGTC
>DVXP01000165.1:0-26157 GCA_018235645.1 Junonia grisea | reverse complement strand
AAAAGTAATAAATGTTATTTGCAGTTAACAATTTTCTTTTTTCTTTATTACAATATTTATGGCAAGACTAGGTATATGCTCGAGTAGAAACGAACGCGAAAGTCCGTCGGCCTACTATGGGTATATTCTAAAAAATTATACATATTTATTAAAAAGTATTGTGTAGTATCAGAATCTTTTTAGAGTCAAAAATAAGCACGCGTACATATATGTACATACATATAATACATATACACATACACAAATATAGCTCGATTAATATTAAAGGATTTGAATAGCAAAGTAACTGACGTATCTCACTCTTGCAATAAGTCTATTTACACGTTAGTAGGAGATTCGAGTCCCCGGAGGCAGTGGCGAGAAGTGGTATAGAAAATACAGAAAAGCGTTTTAACACGTCTCTGTTTTCCTTTACTATCTACTACGAAAATGTCCGCTTGTATATGAGTATTACCTCTGGGCTTCGTGCGCGGCATTGGGTTTGTAAACCTTGCACATAGTGGAATGTTGGAATCTTGAATGATGTAGATATCGGAATCGTATGTAGGCGGTGAAGTTATTTATATCGGTATTTTGGTATAGCTTATAACAATACAGAAACTTAATATTATCTATGTAATACAGTGTAAAATTTTGATCATATATAATATTAAAGAATTTTACGTATATAATAAAAATAAGGATAATAACAGAAATAAACTATATGAATAAGTAGGTACATTAATGTCCTCAGAGCAGCTTATACAATTGTGCGATGTAACCAAACAGAATTACATTGAGTGTCAGCTGATATCCTCAATAACTCCATTCTTTCACAACAATGCCCCTTCAAGAACGGATGGCAATAAATCGAACCACAAATTGAACGTCAATGAGGCATTAAGAAGCCAGCGCTTTCACAATGTACATTAAGAGTGTGTTTCATCAAATCACTTCCTTTAGGACTTAGCCACGAAAAAGGGATGGTTAAAAAAATAGTGAGTGCTGGAAATGACATAGTAGAAATCCATTCACGACCTCCTTACTCGGTAAATAGAGTGGCAACAATTGAAAAGTCATCCATTCTTAGACCGGGGAATATTGAGTGCAGCCTTTACATTGTCAGGTTTCCGAACAATAAACGGAGCACTCGCCCAACAAATAAGTCCATGGTGTTGTAATTATGGAGGCAATGGTTCGCGTTAGCTTTGTGCCGTTTAACGACTTCTTTCATTGTTATTACTTACATGGTTCGGGCGTGCACCCGATAATAACTTCGTTGATTCACAATAATTTCACTTTAAAAGCAATATGTTGCCATGAAAAGAATGCTTTGTACATTCTAATGTATCCGCTTCATTATAAAACTCAAATCGACTAAGTGTCTAAAGTACTTTATTTGTGAAAGGCTTTTCATTGGTAAACTTTTAACTTATAATTGTTACACAAATTACCGGATACAAGCAAATAGTTTTTTTTGTTTCTAATACATATTAATAAGAAACAGTTCATTTCTGTCTTAATAGAAGCCCGTTTCAGTTTTCTTATCGATCGTAAAGTTTTAATAGACGAAGTCATTTAAAATAAACTACCAAGTTTATTTTCAACAGCACTCGTTACTTTAATTAGATGTATTACCATGCATACACTATTAGTATAAAAACGTTTAATACTCTAATCGGTTAAAACTTGAAAGGAATAAAATCGACGTAATAATATTATACGACGTAATAATATTAGACGTTATAATTTACAATAAAAAATACGAGTATATACTTACTTCCAATATCGATGAACTTTAGAACTTCATAACAATATAAACGACTAAATTATTATGTTAAAATATATTTATAACCTTGACTTGTAACGTAATTTAATCAATTTGTCTGTCTTTATTATAGACTTATAATAGTGACTTATTTCAGATTACATAAATAAATTTAACTTGAAACAGTAGATTATATTACAAAAACTATATGATAACTAAAACACATACAAAATAGAAGGACCTGTTTAATTCCGAAACTAATGGCAAAAACATAAACGTTGCGTTTTAGAGTAACTACATATTGCAATTGGAAAACTTAATTTCAATCACATAATTATGTAGATAAAATAGTAGTATATACTTGTAAAAAAAAACAGAGAGAAATGGGATTTCTGTAAGTATTCATATAGGTAAAATACATGATTAGAAAACATAAAACTTGTATAAATGCATTTAATTATCCCAACAACAAAAAACAAAATTAAATCCATTAAAAGCTAAACCGCGTATTAACTTACACGCTTGTTTGGTTTATATTAAAGGATTCCTAGCATTATTATCTCAAAGCATCTCACTACGCACCCATTTATTAACCATCTTAATTGCTGAGGCCAAGTTAATTATTCTCGGTAAAACTTAGCGCCTTAAGAGCGTTATCCGTTAATTTAGTATAAATTCAGCGTCACGAGAATCCTTTTATGTCATTCCTGTGCAGAATCATCCCGGTAACTTTACCCTGTAAAATCATTCCCCTGTGGATTATCGTATAAAGTTGTTCGACGATTTCGAATACTACTTCAAACGATGCCCTTAACTTTTTCATAATAAAATTATGGAAAAATCTCCAGCTACTTGGTACAATTACTTTTATTTATGGCTTCAATAATTTACTGTCAGAAGCATTGTCGTTACACGGGATAAGGATATTGTCATCCTTATTGGATTTTCGTATAATCTATTGGAAACTTTGAATAACTTCATAACTCTGGTGTGAACTTTAGAACGGTAATGTTATCCAGGCTTACCTTTTTGACAGATTTAATTTATTCTTAAGAGATAAATTGATAAGCAAATGTACATTTCCATTTTCTTCAGTCCATTAAGATGGGACTGGAGTTACTTTATAAGCCCGAAATAATTAGGTATTATTAGTCGATCCTTATCTTGTTTTATTTTTATAACCAATATTATTTTACTAAGGTTTTACCTATAATGTAGAATTGACATACTTATTACAAAAAACTTCAACTACTACAATCATAATTTTGAAAATTGATAAAGATTATTAAAACAACCAGTTTTAATAATCTTTATCAATTTTCCTTGTATAAATATGAATTCATTTTCATAAATTACCTTTAAAATGAATATATAAACCATTATCGCTTACCCTTAAATAGACGCAAAGCCTTCAATTAAAATTGAATATAATTAATAAAGAAGCATAAGATCGTATCGGAGCCCCGCCGATATTGCGGTGGCTGTAACCGACAGCGAGTAGGCTTTATGAAATGAACCTAGGTATTTTCCTCTTTTCAATACAAACAAAATTAATATACACAAGCCACGAGAACAATACGTACACTTTATTCAATCTCTTGAGCTGACACAAAAATAACTGCATACGTTGGGAATGAGATATGAGCAATAATTTACTTTTAGTGAGTGTATGAATTTTTATTCTTCATACACTATACAAATGTGAATAGATATAATGATTATATTGACGGAATTTATCCTAATCATTAGCACTGTTTAGGCTGTCTATTATATATCTACGTGAATTTATTCCGCGGTATATTGAAATACATGTATGTAAATGTACGTCGACCCAGTTATGAATTCCAAAAAACTCATCTAGTTGTTATAATATATAGACGAAAAATATTTTCACAATACATTGATGCAACGGTAAATTTTACGAAAAAAATAATGTATGTACAAACTCCGCTCTGCCTAGTTTTATTTCATTTAACAATTACATAAATTCTGGTGTGTGTTTAACATATTGCGTTGAAAATATTTTTTGTTTTCGTGGCCATAGTTCGTTTCGAGATGTGTGCTTTGTTGTTTGGACAATGAAATGCAGGAGAATACAGGCCCATCTCATTACTGTGCTGACCGCATCTAAGCAATAGTACCTACCCAATGCGCTTCTGTTAAATACATACTACATATATAAATCCAGCACACACACGTAAATATTAAATACATTATGCCAATTATGTATTCAAATTATTTTATTATTGTAATCAAATGTATATTTATTCAAATGTCGCTCTCGCTTAAAATTTTACTGTTCCATAAACATATTTGTATTTTTTGAAATTAGAATAAACATAGGTTAAATTGTACTACAACTGTGTGTTGCTTCGGCGAATTATTTAACACGCATTAATGCGGGTACCGCTGTCATTGCGGTTATGAATTAATCGAACCCCTTTTAAATTGGCATTCCATTGCAGCGTTACACGGCGCTTCAATCGGGTGGCGATGCGGTGCCAACGGTACAATTGCAATCAGTCTAATATGTTGAACAGTAGGTCCATCTCATTACCATGGGCGACCACAGGTGAATGATGGCGTGGCGTGAGTCCGCTGCCCGTTTTGTTTGCGGTCGATTTAACGCTCACGACAAATTGCGTGTTTGCCGCCACAACCGAGAGATCATTCCAGAGCTGAGAGGAATAAATCGACTGATTACTTTTGCACAATTTGGAATATAAAGTGAATTGTTCTGCGCACCGGTGGCTCGCTCGTGTAATTCGAACCGCGACTGCGAGTAATAGTTTCTTTTTCAGTGTTTTTTATGACAGCTCTGTAATGACTCTGGAGTGTTATTCTTTTAAGCGAAATAATTACAGGAGCTGTTTAACGCAACAACAGTATTTTTCGCGCAATTTCTTTTTGTTTTCAAATGTGAATAAACATTTTTGACTTCAACAGTATTACAATAAAAACAAACAAGGCTCAGGAAAATACCCGTAAAATTATATTACACTCGTTGTAAGCTCGAAAAAATAAAGGTAAATTTATTTAATATCAAATAAGAAGTACATTTAAAGTTATTTAATGAAAGCGAACTCTTGTTTTTATCCTCTTAACAAGAAAGTAATCTGTCTAGCTCGGTCGCGATAACAGGATTTTTATGTTACAAACTCGACTCGCGCCTACCCTCACCTAGCCCGAGGCTCTCTTAAGAAATCCCTGCATTGTCAGCTTCTAAGGATTCGGCGTAATATACATTTTCCCGTATTGGAAATTACAGCTGTATTTTGCTCGTGCAACATAAAATCGACATAAAGGCAACATGAAAACGCCCGGATGAAATCCTATAGCTTTTATTTAGTTGGCTCCAATGTAACAATCTACTGAAAGTTTTACTGTCGACTATTCCGCCGCCGCTGCCGTTTCATAAGCGGAGCACCGTAAAGTGTAACAGGGTTAACGCAATGCACCTCGTCTCGAGACAAATTCGTTCCCCACGTAATATAGAACCATCTACGCTCACTTGACATTAAACTAGAAACAGAACGGCGAACTTTTAAAGGATTTACGACGTTACTCGAACCTCACTAAAAACTTTCTTTGTATCGTCTAACTTATGCGAGATATTTCATTTTTAAACGTTAAAAATATATCTCGAACAGCAAAAGCAATTTCAAATCAATATCCTTTACTAACAATCCAACAAAGCATTGCGAGTCTTTCAATATGTATACGTCAAACGCGAGAAACTTGTATCATCTATTTTGAGTTAATCACACCGATCGATATATATACGTACATTCCATTCCTCGAAACACCTAAAAAATTATTCCAATATTCAACTGATATGAAAAGAAATCACAAAACTTATTTACAAAAGTAGCCAATGAAAACTGATACATAATACTAAAGATTAATTTTATTCTTCATGTACATACATGCCTACATATCTCCGTAGTTTTAAATACTTTCAAAAGGTCCCTGTCACAGAGTCGTTAACTTAGTTTGTGTAGCGGTAATATTGGTTAACCGACTAAAATTATACACAAGTGTCGCGTAAGGCGGGCCAGAACACGTATGGTACTAAATTTTAGTTAAAGTCATTGCAGGCAACAGGTGCATGGGATGAGCACGCCCGGAACTCGTAATTATCATGACCCCCACCGCTTTATAAATGTACGATAAGAATCCGTCCGAAGCAAACTTTAAACGGGAAATCTGACCAGTTAATGATTCCATTTGAGTTTTATTTACTCCATAATACATTGATCCCGCGACCGCAGTATATTAATCTACGAATTGCGACAGTACATTTTGTATAAACCGATTTTAATTAAATATTTTAGCGCATTACTGCGACTGATAGGTGAAGTCCGTTAAGTGAAAAAGTGCTATGATTTAATTTTATAATGCACGAAATGATCGCTGCAATGAATGCCACATCAAAACACGGGCATTGAAGTATTTTGGCGTCAATATACCTACATTTACACTTTTTACTCACTTGTCAATTAAATGTCACACGCGATTCGCTGCGAATTTACTCAGTCGCTCGCGAATATCAACGGGGTAAATGAAATTTACATAAAAAACACATAGTTTTACCGCGGCGCTGTCGCGTGTAGGGTTCAGGATAAAAATGTAACTCTCTCTTTTAATACACCTGAATTTTTCCACTGAAATAAAGCTTTAGTGAGAAACGCTCAATTAAGCTTAACTTTATTTTATAACTCACTCGAGGTTCAATTGAGTTAATCAAACATTGGACGTCCTGTGTATAAACCAAAATAATTATGGAAAAAAATGATATTGTATGCAAATATAATATGCAAATGCGTTGTGTTAATATAATAACAAATACATTTAACAGATGATGCATTATTTTATATAAATGTAAATGTTAAAATAGTTAAAGCATTACCGAATTCGTTAGATCGTGAAATGCAAAATAAATAAATAAATGACTAATCAACATCGTTCATTATTCGATGAGTTATAAAGGAAATATTTGCAAATCATGAATACATTTCCTATTTCAAATTCCAACAAAGTTCTGATTAGTATATTTGATGTAGAACGTTATGAAATAGGCCCTGAGGGTATTTAAAAATCACAGCATTGGCGAGATGTGATGTATCAATCGAGAATTAATTTAAACTTTGCTGGCCAAAGCGAGCAGCGTACAGCCCTAGGGACCAAACCGGCATCAAATCGAATAGAAGGTTATAATTGACTGGCATCAAACGAATAACGTCGAATACACCCCTTAAGCGTCAATCAAACATAGTCTTTAAAATACTTTACTTAATAACTAAGTTCGTTTATAAAGGGACTGCTTAAAATCCGAAACTCTTTAGAGTGAACGCGGCTGTCGTTACGTTTGTAACGGGCGATTAAAGAATGTTTCACAAAAGTAATTTTCGAGATAGGTGGCCAATCGTTTAGACCCGACGAAATTTACATACGTGATTAACATTTCAAATAATTATCCCTGGGTGCAAAACAGGCCTTGGCAAGCTACTGGTAAGTGTATTTATTGACAGTAGAACGAGAACATAGTCATACATTCATGATAATGGTTTTGTAAATTAAACCCGTTATGGGACATGGCCGGACGTTATTGTTATATTGGTGACGAGTGGAGGCGTTAATTTTACCGTTTACCGTTTTTGTTTTCATTACCGCGGTGTTTCTCTGACAGATGTATTACCGGCTCACAGCGGTAAAATATGTACGACACTATGTCACGTCAAACAACTTTACAAGCTCGTTCGGAACACTTTTTGCTATTTTATACGATATTTTGATTTCGATTTTTGCTCGATAATAACTTAAGCTGCCAGTCAGGAATACATTTTTATTAATCTTTTTATAATATCGAAAAGAAATTAAGTAAAATAATTATCACTACAATATTGATGTTCATATCGTTATAGCCGACAAATATTTTACAAAAAAAAATAGTTTTGCAAAAATCCCTTTGGTAGCATGAAATAAAATACTCCGTGAATTTTTACGACGAATTCCGTATTGTCTGGTCGGCTAGCTTACATATCTAAAAACTGAATTTTTAATTTTTGTTTAAAATGTGCTGTACAGAAATGGTGTATAACTATAGAATGATTTTATTTGGATAGCGCTGAACAAAAAATTTAACGACGCGATAAAAAATTATAATATCACACTTACTCAATAATATTAACTGAATTTAAAAAAAGAACAACTCCATTTTTCAATTTTGTTATAATTAAAATATCGAGAGTAGAACGGAGCTGAGCAAAAAGCCAAATATTTCGAGTAACGAAGGCCCCGAGGACCTGACCATTTCCTGTCTAACAGTGACAGAGCCAGGCGCCTAGTCTCAACCCTACCAAAGCCTAAAGGAAAATTAAAACCGTCAATCAGAACCTTACAACTGCTACTAAGCTATTACTGATCAATCACCAACTCTATTATTTGCGCCTATTAACTACTCGTACATTCGCCTTAATTGCGTTTCTTTGAGAACACATGACTGCTAAACCGACTCCCGCCCGATGAACAATGTTCTTTAATTTTTATGATTTCCGAATTCATAACAACAAGCGAAAAACAAAGGAAATTCTTCAAATGATGAAATAGACGAACAAAATAAAAACAAAGTGTTAATAGCCCTGTAAAAGACTTTTCCCTGAAAAAACAAATACTTCAAAGTGCGTACTGAATGGGCGTTTCTGTAATAAAAATTAACATTTGCCTTAAAAAACATTATTGTAATCATTCCTAACAATAGCCTGGGGTTGTATTGATGTCCGCAAAGGCCTCTCGATTAATTTCATTTCAAGTAAGAAAAATATGAAAAAATTCACACAAAGACATCCTATTCAGGAGAAAGGTTCGGAGTTTTAAATAAGAAACAGATGTTTTGATGCATAACAACACACAATCATTATGTTCTCTCTACATTAAAGATAAAATTTTACCATCATACACCGACCTTTTTCTTTCATTTCCTTTTTTGCTTATTACTTTTCCTTATTGAATGAAGAATATTACTCCTAATTTCGTAATCCGAGCAATCAACTAAAAGTCTTATTAAGGTAAATGAATGTATGAACGTTTAAACATTAATAAATTTACCATGCTATTACGCTATCAAATATTATCTTAATATATTTAAATGTATCTAATAATACATATCCACCAATCCGCAGTGGAGCAGCGTGGTGGATTAAGCTCCATACCTTCTCCCTAATAGGAGAAGAGGTCTATGCCCAGCAGGGTACAGGCTGTGTTACGTAATAATACATACCAAAAGTAATAATTTGTGAAAAATAATACGTATAACAATATAATTAAATATAGTTTGACTAATATAAATGCGAGAATAATATAAAAATAACCGTTAATAAGTATTAACGTTGCTATACCTAATACATTGTAATCATTACTCACATAAGGTTAAAGTTCGAACATTAAGAACACAAATTAAAAAGTTCCGTCATTTTAATGGGCAATTGGTTTTTAACATACATTTGTATTTGCCTGTTCCGGAATGCTTTATAGCGTTTCTTTTAAGTGCTGAGTAGTTCACGACCTCAAGTAGCTATATCCGTAACGGTTTAAAGTCATCAGTTTAAAATCAGATCGTGAGGTGCACAAGCGCTCCAAGTGGCTTTTGCCATTAAACATTTACGCCTCTAGATAACGCCTGCTTTTTGTGTACTACGTCTACAAGGTTTTATGGCTCTTTTATTGTTCCTCGATCTGATCGGACTACGTGTCTACTCACCTAGTTATTTTACAAACAAAGCCGATTAAAACATTTGATCGCTATTACAAACTTTTCAACAAAGACGTCAGTTACGACACGAGTTTAAAGATTTATCGATGTTTTAAGATTGAAGCTATCAAAGAATACATTTCTGCTAGTTTGTTACTTATAAATATTTACGTAGAATAAATTTTGATGTACTCAGACAATTATGATCGCTTCAACAGTTTCACGCCCTACATTTGCGAAACATGTTTTTTACATTACACATTTTATATGATCTATTCTGGGGCTTAGTGGCCAGTAGATAACAGAGAACACAAAGGGCGAAATAATGAATAGTCCAGAAAAACGGTGCGGCTCTCGTTATGAGCTACATGCATAAATGATACGGCGAATCTGACAAATGGTACGGCAGAGTATAACAATGGTGGTGCTTCCAAGTGGCCGTTCAATTATGCAAATAGGAGGAGCGATGTTTGTCCGGCAATAACAAAACTGTTTAACAGCTGACAAACGCCGGCCGTCCGTGTAACATTTTTGTATTCAGTCACCCGCCTAAGCAATAAAATTGAAACAGGTACATCATCCGTATGACGACATGTCCACCTTTCATATTAAATTAGACCGCTCCCGGCTATCTACTTTATTTTTATTTGAATCCCATGAAAATATGGAACGTGTTTGCTCGTTCACGTTTGGGAGCACGGAGCGCCACCATTTTATGCGAGAGTCAATGTTTATGAATTTGTCAATAAACACCCGGGCCGGCGTAGTTACCTTAGCAATTTAGCTGCCGCAATATTTGTGACGAAATTTTTTTTATTGTTTCCCAACATAAATGTTATTGCTAATTGTTCGGAGCGTATTACTTGACTAAAATAAAGATCAATCTGATAGTAATACGGATAAAAGAGTCCCTTTTACGACCTCTCGAGTTCTCGATTAGACTAGGTATTGTAGTTTTTAAGGGCGGCTAGCATGCAAGAAACGTATAAAAACTCGCCGAGCGTGTGTGTCACACAACTAAATGTCATAGTGATGTCACTATCTATATACAAAACTCAGAATCGCACACAGAAATTCTGATGTTTACAGCAGGTACGTGTGATTAATGTCTACAATATTCTAAAAGTTTTATAATGTTAAGATATTATTAAAATTATGAGAGAGATAATTACTGGGCAATTAATGGCAGGCGCTAATAATGGAAATGAGATTATAAATTAATCAGGAGCAATTTTTCGTTCGTAACTCCTCATTAAACTGATCCAGCGCTCTGGGTGCTTTATCACTCAGTCAAATTGCGTTTCGCTTAATTTTCTTTCGCCGGCAGGTGTGTTCGACAGAGCAATTATTTACACCGTCAGCCGTGACGTCACTTCCTAACGTTCACCCTGTGTGAGATTCCTCGACTAAAACTTTTGTAATGTTGTCTAGATAGTTTCTAAGTTACTTGGTGTTTTTTATAACGTTTTCTTTACTTACGTTAGATACTTATCATCAATAGTATGCAAAAATGACTTTTGTTTCTCCATTGTATTTAAATATTCTTCTCAATAGTTACAAAACCGATACTAGTCAAACAATTTGTCAGTGAAATGTCACTAAAATTTAATCAATTGTCATATTAATTTTCTACTCAAATCTCTGATTGTGAAGCGTATCCCTTATCCACAATGGCTTGATAATATATAATAGGAGTGACAGCCCTTCTGCTTACCCAACATTAGAGCCAAGGTCGCTTGAATGTTTGCTAAATATCACATCCATTTATTTGTTCCCCTCGTGTTTAGAAATGTCAGTGTGCCTGATATGCCTATGGTTTAGTGTCACTAATTTGACACTGAAATATAGGATTAAATTAGAACGTAATGCCGACGCCACACGAAATGGATTCAGATTGAATGTTACTCTATTGTCTTATCAGATAATAGTCGGACTCGAACGTTCTCGAACTGCACCGAATTTCGACTTTACGGATGTCGTATTTATCTTCAATCACTTTAAACTTTAATGGATTGTTTTAAATTGAAAATATGAATTCTCACTACCTGACAGCCAAAATTAATAAAGTGCCATTCAATGTTCTTCACATAAGGACACTTTTGTGAAGTATTGTCGACATATAAACCGTCAGTTCTCTATCAGTGTAGAGATCGTTATTTTTTAAATATTTCAACAGGATTTTTAACGATTATGTTTAAACTGGTATAAAAACGATTTTATTGTCCTTATATTTGAATAATAGAAACGTAGAATATAACACGAATTGCAGGATTAGCATCACATTTTCAATTCTAGCTAATAGCCCCAATTCCTTAAAGAACCTAAAGTGTATAAATACAATATCATACAGTTATACGACATAATTGTATCTTTTTATTTACGTGATACCGATTTTAATACTGTAAGAGGATTTATTAGCTGACATTTACGCAGGTGAGGACTTGACATTTCGTTTTCCTTGTCCTTATAGTGAAATTTCGTAGAGAAATAGAACAATCGACTACACTAACCTTTAGCTTTCACGAAAAAAAAAAACAGTTCATCTTTTCGTCACGCGATTCTTGACAATGTTTCATGTGCGGTAATTCTTTGACATATCATACGATTTTTATGCTATGTGAAATATTATTTGCGATACTTTTTAGATTAAATATTTTAACTACATTTAATGTAGGTATTAAGTTTAAGTTTTAATCTTTTATACAACCTAAATAATTTTCGTGCTATATGAAACTCAGTGTAATGAAAAGTGCCACAATGTTAAGGCTATAAAAACATAAAATACGAATCTTAGCATATTTCTAAAACAATGAAAACGTGTAAACCGCGAACTTGATTGTACAGAAGAACCGATTCAAATTACGCGAAATAACTTCGCTCAGTGTCTAATAAACTGAACAATTTCAATTCAATAAAGTCCACAGCGTAATAAACGAGGAAACAACATAAATATCTTGCCGCGCCAACCGCATCGATAACATTCTGAATACACCGGTGCATTTTAAAGCCTCGGACGAAACCGTTTTATAATAAATTCTCCCTTCCAGTACCCTGTGGGATTAATCGTCTTACTTTTCTCTCTCGGCCGTAATCCTCACAGGGAATTGTGTGGCCAAGATCTACGATGGCCGCTACTATGAAATTCATATTCACTACATACTCGAATGTAACTTCAATTTTTAAAAACGTTAGTTATAAAATACTAAATTAATTTTTACTAGAGTATATTACAAGGGTTACTTTAATTAGTATGAACTCATATTAATTTTATAACAAGAGTTATAAATATTCTTCTAAAATACTTAATATTTACCGTATACTATTTTTAGCATTCTCGGGCACAGGTGGCTTCTCACAGGACTTGAAACCGGGCCTTAAAATAAACTAAAAATGTATATTTTTAGCAACTATATTTACCACAAAGATGATACTTTATTTATCTTATCTAAAATATTTAATTTGATAGTGTCTTTTTATTTTTTATTACTTTTATTTAGTTTGTCATTCCACAAAGAGGTTGGCAGTAGTACGGGATTAGATTTCGAAGACGTACGAAGGGATAGTTGCGAAGTGTACTCATAGGATTTACTGCATCACTAGTTGGACTCGGATAACTATCGTCAGTACGCTTTAACTTATGAAATGGTCTCTTTGTGCTCTTCCATGTCTTTGTTGACTGAATGCGAATAATTGCGTTCGTTCTGTTGGGGATATGGATCGCGCAGTTTTAATGGAATAGCACAGTTTGTATTCTTAGCTAATGGCTTCGGAAAATGACGGCGTCTTTCCGTAATAAAAACCTAGTTACACACAGAAACGTAGACGTCGTCTGCGCAAATAGTAGGTACCATTTTTATTTCTGAATACAGATAAAAATATGCAACTTAATCAAATACAATCCTTTTATAAAACAAATGGAATTAAGCGAGCGACTGCTCTGCGCCTGGACGATATTAGATTGGGCAGCTCGCACCTGATGGGTTTACTGGTGGCAACAGGGTTTAGTTCATGTCACAATCGGTCGCCACTGCCGCAGCGGTATTAACCGCCGCCACCGGCCCGCTCCAAATGTCAGTCTTATTATCATCTGACACTCTGGGATTACCTTGGATAAATTGTTTTAGCATTTTGTAGACGACCTTTTCACTCGATGTCGACAAGTGTTATCCTTTCAAATTAAAACTAGTCGCCAGGCCCAGCCGGAGTTCGCTTTTAGTCTTTTTAGATAAAACTAGTTTACAGTTCATTCAGTCTCTTTGAGCTAGCCAATTAAGCTTTTGATTGGTTGCAACAATCACTTACATGCGACACTGTCAACTCTGTCATACGAATGAAGTTTCACGGGAGGACGGGCGGCAGTACGTCTGCTAATACCATTTTCCGTTTGGCTAATAAGTTTAGCATGCGCTATTACCAATCGGACGTCGAGCTTGGTGCTTGTCGAGCGCCTCTACACTGCAATCAATTTGTTGCATATTCGAACGTTTTGATTCAGAATGCTACATATTCCGTACATAGCTGATTATACGCGTAGCTATCAAACAAAGGGTCATAGTCAATTATTATAAGATATTTTAATAATACAATAAATATTAGATCTACCGAGGACTGAGAAAATATACCATCTTTCAATTGTTATCGATACAAAATCGCAATATGTAAATGACGGGTCGAGCGCTCGACTACACAAGCGGGCCCAAAGGTCTTGGCGAGGGTGTCATCGAGTTCATTTAACATTCGAATCACGAGCGCCCCGAACGATGTCCCATCTCAGCTCGCTTGTGCCGATTGCATCAATTTAACCATTTTATAAGCGATTTAATAGACAATCATCTGATTCAGCTATTAAGAAACCACCGAAAAAGCGAACGCGGCAGGAAAGTGTCATTTAATTTACACTTTCATTTTTGATGCTTTACGGATATATTGTTAAGGTATATATGAAATGAAATGCTTCAGTAAGCAGTATAAACCTTGAAATTTAAGAGATTTCTTTTCCGCACTTAATTTTTTTTTGGCTCCGATATAAATCGGGTAATAAAGTGAGGTTTCTCAGTTGACGCGAGACACCTCCGATATATCCTCGGGAGTATTCAAATCAATCTCTGAACATTTTCAATTTATTTCAGTGTCCTTATCTGTAACAGCCTCAGCGCTGAATTAATCTGAGCGGACTCCTCCCTCGCTCCGCGCCGCCTCTCACCGGAAATTAAACGAATTAACGCCATCCAAATGTACATTTTTCACTTTGGGAGTCGCGCTTTCTATCGATGAATCTCAGTCTTTTTCATCGAAAGCGATCATCGGATCTGTTTATCTGTCTTCGCTTAGATCGAACAATTGATACGTCGGTGATGTACGTTGAATTGTAAATTGAATTCACGATATTGATTCGTCTACGCTCCATTTATTCGGAAAGCGATTTGATTAAATGTAGCGACACGATTATATCTCAACTAAGCGAGGGTTGGATATAATATTGCTAATTGTGAAACAGGCATGTAGTATTTGATTTTATTATCGATATTAATTTCGGTTAACCGTTCGTATATTAAGTATTCATACGTCTTATGTAAATGGTTACGTGTATATGTTAACTTGAATTGTGGTCAATCGCTCAAGCGTTCCAACCTCATGTATTCCGCTACGTAATGGCGCTGTAAAGCCTAGCGCACACCTGCCACTGCCCACTTCGTACGATACCCGCTAATTAATTCAGTAGAGGCTATTACAACGAATCCAATATCTACGATTATGGCGTCGTATTTGCTATGTTAGTCGTCCGAAAACAATTTATTTTCTTCTAGATAAAGATATTAATTAAAATGACACGACATCTATCACTTTAATTACAACAGTCTCTTAGTATTTATATATAACCATTTCTTTGTGAGAAAGCAGAGCTGCATTGAAATGTTTCATTCTATATCTACATTGAACATGTCTCCTAGGTGGAGCTGTTTGCGTTAAATGAGATACACGCACATAATTTAAACGGAAGGCTTTAGCGCTCATCCTCTTAACGAGCTCACACTGTTCAATAAATTGCTTGAAACTATGTGTGTTGATTTTGATTAATAAAACAGATTATATCTAACACTGATGTAGATATTTTAAATAATTATAAAGCTTATCGCAAATGAGTTTATAAAATATTCAGATCTTTTATAATCTCATGATCAGAAGAATACTCCTATTATGGAATGAGTTGTATGTAGTTAAGTTGCACGGATTGAACTTGTGTTTCAATTTACCGCAACTCGAAGGTTGTGCGGAGTTCTGCAGAGCACCTTAAGTGTTATCGCGGTCTGGGAGCAGCTGCTTCTCTAACTAACCGTGATTGCCGCCCCGCACCCCGCGCCCCACGTCCCTTGCCCCGTTGTGTATCATTTTTTTCAACCCTCTCGAGAAAACCGGCTCATCGTCGTCTTGAAATTGCGATACTTAGCATTAAATTGTGAGGCACTTAAAGGGCATTCCGCCAGGATTACTGTGGTTAAGGCTTTTTTCATTCTACTCTCGTAGATTGCGCCCGCTTAGCTGTTTTGTAAATATCTTAAAAGTATCGGTTCCCATAAACTGGTCCCGAATCCGCGTTGACGTTAATGAAACCATCCCTTTCGTTATCTCCGAGACGTACGGTTATAGTGAGGGCGCCCGAGATACCAAGGAGTTATCTCGGTCCGCAAGACTCTTTTGACTCTTAGTTTTTACAAACTCCCATTAAGTGAATTCAGCGTTTTTAATAGGGTATCCGGCTTCATATTCGACAACATAATGCTCTCTCATCAAGTAAATTATGACTTTAATCTCATAGAAAGTTCCGCTATGAGTTAACCCGATTTTACTTTTAAACTTCTCCCTCACTGCTATTCAACGTTCGGTGATTTATGGAAACTAGAAAATTCTGAAGTGTATAAAGTATTTTTCATTGCTCCAACAAACTTTGTTGTCATGTTTAAAGATTCGACTATTTGAGACATAAATTTTAGATTTTAGCTATGCCATGTTAGTGTTATAAATTACGCAAATGAATTCATATCAATGAATTGAACGGTTTATATACCATATACAATAACAAAATAACAAACTTACAGATTATTGTATTTAATTAAAATTACTAAGAATGTCAGAATTTGCGAATGCTTAACATCGATCAAAACATCAATATGAATATCGGCTAATATGATCAAACCTAAGCCATTTTCTACGCAAGAAATTACTAAAAGTATATAAAAGTGAGTTAATTAAATTAATGCATTGTAATATATAACCGACGTTAGTAATCTTGCCTCAACTATCTATAGATATCTTCCCCAATCGTCCAAAGACAGATAGCGTGGTAGACACGCAAGCGGCGATTGATTAGGTAGGCCCGCTCTGCCCTGACGGGTTAATAAAGCCTCCTATAGCTTTCTGATTGCCTAGTAGCTACCCATTCTGCTATACACCGAAATCTAACAGTCGATCGTTGTTATACATCAAAACAATACATTTTGTCTAGTTTTTTTTTTATAAACACGTACCAATGATTAATATTATGTAAGAGTACACAAAAAATATTATTTTTACTGTATACATATAAAATTCAGTAGATACAAAATAAAATCATAATGAGATATCTTTATTAGACAACTAGGGAGTATTTTAAGCAAGAAATGACCCTTGTTTTAGGCGAGGGCTTAAGATATTGCACCTGCGCGTCACATTAGAATATACGCTCAAATTATAAAGTCACCAGCACCTGGTACCACATTTGTTAACTCTAATTAGTATGTAACGAAGATATCTTAGGCATTCGGTTACCCAAGGCGATCTAATTACTTTATCTCCTTTACTTGAATTTTACAGAAACTTTCCAGTTTAATGTTTCCAGTTTAAAAGTAAGAAAACGTAGAAACAGTAAAAGAAACTACTTCTTAAAAGCAATATTGAATTAAATTGTAATAACTGGCAACTGAGCTGCAATATTCATGATATCATCATAGATAAAAAGCGCTACCATCTGTCCATTGCGTTATGCCAATTTTTGCGAAGTATGCCAAATTGACTACTTGGCTACACTTCTTGCATAAAAATGACCCTCATTATGTACCATATTCAGTATGTTCGCCGCAAGATCACCCTTAGCAAGCAAATTTATTATCAGGAGAATAATTTGCTCTGATTTTTTAACATTATTCCTTGCCACGTCTTTAGTTCGTTGTTATTCGTATATTTCTGATGCTGTAGCATAATAGAAATCAATTTTACATTTATATTGAACCAAATATTGTCGTTAGGTAGGGAACCACTTCAATTTTAATGAAATAAATATGTTTTATATTGTAACGTCGTTTCAAAACAGGAATATAAAGCAAAATATAAAAGGAGTTCCAGATAAATGAGGTCGTCTATATTTAAAGTGCGCGCACAAAGTCGCGAGCTGATTGGGTGTTTAATAAATAATGAATACAAGTTTATGTAATTTTAAACATTTATTTAATATTAACAGTGTCAATTTAAATCTCATAAATTAACATAAAAGCAATTAATTTATAAATTACGTTTTAAAAATAATTGAACGCACAACATTTGTATTGTATTTATTATAAATTGAGGACAAAAGATCCGATTAACTGCTTACTAACTTTTATGAAGCGTCGCTGCTAGGATGATCCTATTTGTACAACGATAACATTTTAGCATACGAAACTTTGGTGCTCTGCGGTACGATTTAATCAAAGTGTTTTGTGATTATAAAACCAGTAAAGTAACCAGGACAAGTTTCCGAAACGGATTGAAATAGGGTGCTCGCGGTTGCAGCCAGGTCTAGTGAACACGGTATACGTTTCACAAACTTATCCAGCGGAATTAGAAAGTCAGTCTACCAAACAAATCTGGATTTACTTCGCCTCGTGGAAATGTCATTTCGAACTTCTGAGTCCCAGTTTCGCTGGACGCATGAGCGGGTTATCCCAAGCCAACTTCAAAATCGGATTATGCAATATAAATGTGCGTAAATATTTTTCTAGTATACGAGGCGCCCTTCGACAGCCGCTCTGCCGCACCTCACGCCATGGAGCGGGCTTTGCCTAATTGTTTGACGAAAATAAATGATAGCAAAAATTAAATTGAACGTGATTTTCGCGTTTCCATTAATTCTCGACATTGCTTTGTTTTCGGCTTTTACAAAAATGCAAATTAATTGGTAATTAATGAATGTATATTTTACGATTTCAATTTTATACCGCTTATAGTACATTATTTTAAATTGCCGCTGCAATACAAAAGAATCATGGCGATAATAAATATAATAGTTACTTAAACTGGTATATAAAACTTAATTACGGTCACGCTTTAATATATCGTTCTGGTTAATTTAATGAGACACGCATGCAAAACACGTATCCATATCGAAAGTAAAATATAAAAACAAACGTTGAACGGGCCTTAATAGGGCAATAATTTACCTTTTCAACAGACAAACATAGAAAATAATTAACTTGTATTATGTGTAAACATGAGCCCATCAAGAAGATTGTTAGCACGCACGTCACCGCGGCACGAATGTGGGTCAGAAATACCACAAGTGCAAGGCTGTTACACCTACAAGTTAATGACTTCACAATTATTTTTAGTTCCGCCCTTAAACCTGTGTGATGCAGATGATAGCAATTAGTCTAACAATCTCTTTCGTAGACACATTTTTATCATTTGACGAAGCAAAAATATAGCGTCAGCTACAGTCATCCTGAATTCTCCCTACAACTTTTATGATAATCTGCATGCAAGATTTCCGCAAGACATGAGAGCACTTCTCGTCGGAGTCGGAAGGCACTTGACCTGATCTTCGAAAATAAGCCTAGCTTTCCTTACCTTCTTTCTACTTTCTTTTTATATAGACGGTATTATGGGCGAAGTGATAGCTCAATAAAGGGTGAAGATTTATTTGAATAGGCGTGCACGAGGATAAATTCATACTCGTACGTATTACGACGTCTATTTCGAACATAGTTATATACATGCAAAATGAACCGGTAAACCTCGAAATCCTTTAGTAATTCACCGAGCTTACTCCAGTAAATTATCACACAATTCAGGAAAACCATTAAGATATTATGCTGCGCCAACATTTTTTACTTAACATGAACAACAATAAAATTTCACGCTCGCGATAAATTTATTATTTAAGATTTAAGAATTATTTTGAATGTTTTTGTTTGGTATTACAAAATTCTTGACTTTAAAAAAATTATGCAAAGTTTTTTTGTCGATATAAACGCTTTTCCTTCAACGCATCGTACATTGTATAAAGCAAAGGAGACAATTTATTTTCGCACCACACTGAACAGTAACGTATAACAATGGTATTATCCCCTAAAATAAAAACCTATTTTTTAATACATTTACACGAAGCATGAAGTAAAAATGAAACCGGAATAATTAAATCTTAAAATATAATAATTGTATTGATTTTCAATAAATCAGTCTTACATTTAAAAGATTATACACATAAATAGTTCATGTAAAGGAACGTATAAATATAAGGGAAATGATAGTTTACAATAAATTAAAAACAACAACGAGTGTAGTAAATAAATAATGTTCAGATAAAATATTCTTTATAATTATGTATTTAAATGGACTGTACTAAAAATATTTTAATTATATTTTTGAATATGTTCCTGATATGTAGTTATAATTAGGGAACGGAACGCAAATGTTTCAAATTAATTTGACACTGGCAATTGCAACGACATTGTTTAAATTGTTTTCTGTTATCTGTTGTCAAACTTTTCATACTTTTCGGTTATTTTGAACTGTTTTATCGTTTTATCCATATTATAACAAAATGACATCAGTTACTGCATCTTTTCCATTGAACCGTTTTTAAAAATTGGACAGTAAGGTTCCAGCGTAATGTGCAAAGGCAATTATTATCCGAAACAACTCAAAATGTGAACAAGTTTGCATGGTTTGCTGGTTGATATTGTTGTAATTGTTTGGTAGGCGGACGAATTGTTGGCTGTTGTGCACACGTGATATCCATTGTCTGGTTTTTGTCTGTTTTATCTTCGCCTCGCCACTGAAATAATATCAATCCACCTGCATCTTTCTTATCTGAGGTATTATAATTGAGAGATGATTTCGAAGATGATTAAGTATAATAAATATTTTATTAATTATACTACGAATTTTTATTTCCTTTTCCATGATTCCAACAATAATAATTAAACCTACTAATATAGGTACTACAAATATATAAAATAAAAATGTGACAGTTTGTAAAGATGTTTTGGATGTTTCAAAAATCTGGCTAAATGTATTCAGATAAAGTATAGCATTGATAAGGATCTAGATTCAAGTAGGGTACCTAATATCCCGGTAAATAGATACCATGACATATTATTTTTAAAAACGTCATCTTGTGAAAATAAATAGATTGTCAATAGATGGCGTTTTCAGTTTATTTTTTCTTTCAGATTTTTAATAATTTCTGAATATTCCGGTTAGACATTAATAAACTAATTTTACCATTGTTACCTAGAGAGTTTAAGGAATAATTTGATATATATTTCATTTATATACGTTACAATTTGTGGTGGGCCCATTTTCCATACAAAATAAACTGTCTCCTTTATGTTTAAAATATTGAGTGTATAACACAAAATATTAAACCAGCAAAAAACATTTGATTATTAATATGGCGTTTCATAAAAAGTCGATATAATAGATTTCGTTTTAAAATTTAAAACCATTCCAATTGTAAACAATTTCAGTAATTATAACCAATAATTACTTGAATATTTGGAACGATAGTTTTACCACAGTACGACTTTACGGTAAAAAACGACAATTTTGTGTGTAATTAATATAAATAATTTGCCCTGTTTACTTAGGTACTTTGACAATTTTTTTACTTCAATATTCACAACAAAACGAACTAAATAATTTGTCTATAAAAACTAACGCGGTATATATCCATGTTTTATTAAAATACGGGATGATTACTCATGTAAAAAGGTCGGTTTGTCCGACTATAGTTGCGACCGCGTCGGGCGGTCTTATTCAAGGGTTTGGCGAGCGCGGGCCGACTGTTCGCCAGTGTTCGGCGAACACTCGGCCTTAATGTCGGCCTATTTTAATAAAACATAAATAATTTGTGTTTTATTTACATAAAAAAAACTTGTGTTTATTTAATTAAACGAAAGTATACTTCATAAAATTCGTAGTTATTTTTGTGCGCAGAGGCAACAATTACGTACATTTTGTGCTATTTAGGGATCGAAGCAATGAAAAAGGTTTTTTGCTTTTAAATTAAAAATAAAATCTAAAACTATTATTACAGTTCCACTGCCTTAGTAATTACGATTCGCAATTAAAACTCGTTTAAAGCTGTTTTTATTTCTAATTGTAGTAATTGTGCGCCTAATGAAAGTACTATAATTTTATTTTTAGATTTCAAATATAATTTAAACGTTATTGTTACGTTTTGGACTCGATTTAAAATAAAAATGAAATGATATTTTTAATTTCATCCCAATTCAATGGAAATCATATTATAATTTATTTTGTGGATCACTATATATTTACTCTTTTAAAATATCTAATTTTGTTCGAGGAAATTCTAAAGAATAACAAAAACATAATAAATTTATAAACACGTAACTGTTTATTTTTATTGGTATTATTCATAAATTCATTTTAATGAATTTCACTATGGAGATAGTTTTGAACACACAAAATATATATGCCGTATAAAAACCTCTGTAAGCATAAAGAAAGTTACATAAAAAAAAAACTATAACCCTTAAATTTTGTTTTACTTCCACTCGCAAAGTTACAAAAGAAAACTGAAAAAAATAACCAGCTTATAAAAAAAATATTTATTTAATATTACCGATAAAAACGTCATATTCAGACTTTTATATTATTTTTTATCTTTCTAGCGTTATTTCGTATACTTATCTATAAAAACAGCAATAGGTCAGGGTTGTCGGCACTGAAGGCGTTACACTGGTTTTAGGGTCGATACACTGAGCACGCAACACTTAGAGTTAATCCTGAGAAACGGTTTTAGTTCCTTTATTTTTTTTTTATTTTTTTTTATTTAGTGTTATGAGGTAGGTTTTCAAATATTGGCGTTCGTAAGAGATGTCTGGTTAGATAGTAGATAGATAGTAGCCTATTATTCTGCTATGTAAAATCATTTTTGAACCATGCGTTATCATATTTCCTTAAAGATTTATAATAATAGAAGGTTTAAAATGCTTAAATTATATATAGGCATGTTTGAAAAGTGGCCCAAAATATGGAATTAAATTGATCTTAACCATTTTCCCAGTCATTGTGTCCCCTTTGGACTGATAACCTAAAAATAACAACAATATCTACGAATATGCTACGTGATCTTATATTGTATGAAACGGATTATAGGAAAAAAATAATCATATCCAAGGATAAAATCCGGACTTGGTCTACAACTTCCAAACAATTATTATTATTTATTCTCAATGGTACCATTTTTGATACCTACTGAATGCTCTATAATACACATATAATTGTGTATATAATTTTAGCAACTCAACTTAGGTCTGCTTCTTATATTTCTAGCAACTTTTTGCCTTCGTTAGCGGAATGGGAGCACGCTATTTTTAAAACTGCTTCGAAGTCTAAACTTTCGTCTCGGATATGCAATTTGACATTTTAAATTGGTTTTTTGAATGCACTTTAATGTGATGTTTTTATTAATATATGCAGTACTCGCTGGATCCTTGGGAATTATACAAATAAATATAATCTGTTTTATTTCTCTGTCTACTTTTTACAACGTAAATGGTAAACTATTTAGTTGAAAAGTTGCTATGAATTCTGTTGTATGTAATCGTTGTTGTCTCGTTTTGGAAGCAAATATTATGACTTTTCTAATTATTTAATGCGTATATTTTATCTATCCTTCTATAATAGGTATATTTTTAATTTATAAATCGCTGTACTTAAAACCATAATAATAACTTTATTAGAGTGTTATATAAAAGAATTATGTCTTAAAATGAATAACAACATCAATACATATATATAAAATAAAAGTACGACATCATATTAAAAGTCAACAAATAAAAGTATAATGCGATTACCGACTGCCATGCCGTGTAAATATTAATCCAATACGCTCTGGATGTCTGTCTATTGACTTCGACGAGGAAAACATTCATAACATATGACTTTTACATACATTGTCTACGTATAAATATTGACTTCGAATGTTTGTACGATATAATTAATATGGTTAAAGCGTGAACGTGAAATATGTAGTTATGTTATGTATAAAGCTATTGTTTCTTTGGTTTCATATTAACTTAAGGACTTAAAATATATTTTAAATGGTAAATTGAGAAAATGAAATAAAAATATCACGCCACGATGCACGAAATTTTACATAACGGAAATCGCGAGTAGTGGTAATTTTACTTAATTATTATTTATTTACGATGGCAAATAATTTATAGAGTTCTCTATTAAGTTTTGTGTAATATTTTGTTTAAAGATTTTAATCCTGGTGTTTTCTTGTATAAAGAAATCGTATTTCAAACTATAACATCTACAAAATTATTATCTAAATAATTCATCACGGAGATACGCAAATAACATAAATTATTTTTTATTTATTTTACATAAAACATTTAAAAATACTTAAGTTAAGAATAAATATTTACAAAAAAAAAAAAATAATAATATGTATAATACAACTATAAAAAAGGCTTTTTTTACACGCAAATATCATCGATTATAGAATTCCTTACATGCCGATGTAATCGTTAAGTCTAACAATAAATTAACCAAAATCCTACACAGCAACAGTTCTATATGTAGTGTTAAAAAATTAAATTCAACCAAAACCGGTATCATGTATCATATCAAGCGTTAGACCAGTAAATCGTGGTATATCCCGTAAACTGATGCGTTTCGTA
The DNA here is from genome assembly GCA_018235645.1 of Junonia grisea. Taxonomy (NCBI): domain Eukaryota; kingdom Metazoa; phylum Arthropoda; class Insecta; order Lepidoptera; family Nymphalidae; genus Junonia; species Junonia grisea. The sequence continues at coordinate 1,706 of DVXP01000165.1, read as the reverse complement.
TAATTGGTGTAATATTATAGTAAAAATTACCCCGCCATCGGGATGGGGTCAGCGTGATATTACACCGAGACACGCAACTTACTACGAGACACGCGACTTCTTGTACGATATTTTTGAGAAATTATTAAGGCTGTTTACATACTGTGCGTTTTTCGTACGCTGGAGCGCTGAAACGTCCGTTTTGGGGTACGTCTGCCGTCGACGTGAAAGGTGCAAGCGAGTAGATACGACCGTTGAAGTACCAGTAGTAGAACCTTAATATATAGAATATGTAAATATAAACCCGGCAGCGTATAAACGCTCTATCATTCATATTAGAATCCAAGTATTAAGTGTGTAGAAGAGCATACGTGCGCACACCTAAGCGGACATTATTGTTTTACGCGAACTACGCATATTTACGCGGTAAAGATGTCTTCAGTGGGTATATTAGCGCACTTAGTCATGTTTAAGTCAAAACACGCAGCTTACAATGACACACGAGACTTATTGCATGATGTTTGTGAGAAATTGTTAAGGGTGTTTACATACTTGGCGTTTTTCCAGCGTATATGAGTTTTCGTACACTGCAACGAATGTTTTGGCGACACATACTTGTCATCAAGTTTGAGGTACCAGCAAATAATAAGAATTCTAAACATTACTCGATATAGACGTATAGGTTTATGTGCAAAAATGTGCATATATACGCCTACATCATGTTTAAAATAAATCTAATATGCGGGAAAGACACGTTGGTTATAAAAATGCACTGAGTTTGGGTGGCGATATCATTGCCGCGTACAATTTAATTTTATTTTTACAGCAAGATTTACACAGAGGCTATGCGGTGAAATGCCGTAAAATATAACGACCTACACATGAAAATAACAAAGTGATTGGTCGCCGTGTGTATACAGCCTTAAATATTTCAGTCATTCGAACACGAATTTTTCATATTAACGGGTTCGCGGTATATGTTTCATGTAATTTTATGGACACTTAAATCCATGTTTTAAATATAAATGAATATATTATGTTCATTATTCGTTAATATTTTCGACGGACTTATATTTTGACGGTGGCTTATTATAAAAAAAATAATTTATTAAATATTTGAAAAATGATGGACGGTTGGTATCACAGTCACCTGATAACGATCGTTGCTTATAGTAGGTAAAATATTCTAGTCTAAATAGTTACTGGCTTGCCCACTGGGTTACGGAGGTCAGACGGCAGTCGCACTGCATAAAAATCAGTAACCTGTCAAACCTAGGCTAGAATAAAGCAGACCCTGGTTAATTCCGGGAAAAAAGCTAGGAAGAAGATTTGAAAAATGAGGGATTGTATTATCTTTATTAATAAGACACATCATACAGTTAAAATTTATGAGAGTATATTATTCAGATACTACACCATTACAGACGAATATAACTCTGGGCCCGTATTCTCTATGTCACGATATGTAACGTGCCCAAAACGGATGACGTCATCTCGTGCTTGTCAAACAATCTTACCATGGCACGTTACGTCTTCTTACAACGGTATTTCGTAAGCACACGTCTTGAAAACGTTAGGAGTATCATAGATAATGCCATTCTTGGTGTTTCGGAAAGGGTACGATCCGTTTCTATTAAAAATCTTTCAAAAAAAGTTACCGGTTTATTTTTTATTAATTTCTTAATCACTTATTCGACAGCATGGAACGCCACGTAACGTGACATTTC
>DVXP01000164.1:0-26239 GCA_018235645.1 Junonia grisea | reverse complement strand
GAACAAACCTAGCACAACCTAGAACAACCGTCAAAATATTTCTAAATCGAAAGTGCGGTGCTAACTTCTCGGAGGTAATATCAGAAGGGTTGGAGAATGTGTGAAATTTTATGCTAAAATATAAACGTAAAAGTAATAATTTTTAAGTATAGTATTTTTGAACAAGTTTACAGACCGTCAAAAGTTATAAAAGAAAAACCTTATGATTATTTATTGGTACATGTTTCCAACTGTAAGTACATTTTATGTATTCGTAAAAAACACGTCACCTAATGAAATAAACATTCTTCGTGTCATTGTTTCTGATACATGGCTACATGCACCTTGCTGGAAGCAGTACATCTGCCGCTACTCAAAAAGGCCTCACCGTTTAATGATATACGATTAGGTATTTCAAACAAGATGCACGTCGGACGGGTCTGCACGCGAACAACAAGGTCAATGAAGTGAATGATGAAGTAATTACTGAACTTACAGTAACATTCAATAAAATATTACTTCTGACAGGATAATTCGTCGAAAGAAAGAATTGGTAGATTGAGCACTAATAGTAGTGTAAAGAACACACGAGTGCTCGTTTATGTATAAACACTTTCATTTAAAATAATTATGAATTTAAACGCAAGCGTATTCCGATTTCGCATAAGATTGATTTGCATATATTTTACGGTAAGAGGGAAGTGAGTCATTCGTTTAAATGTTTCTCAATACCGCTTTCTGATTTTAGCAAATATGTATAACGTATATTCATTTACATTAAAAAAAAATATTTCGGTCGCAATTTGTTTAAATCAGGCATGGAAACGAAAGTCAAATATGTGAAATTATAAATTGTTTTGAAAAAAAAAATCTGCTATTGTGGTATGAAGTGAACGGCGTTCATTTAGTGAAATTTGACAATGCACTTAAACGAAGAAAGTTTATTTTGATTCGTCGTAACGTGTTAAAACAAACCAGTTACCGCTCGTCAAGCAAAGTTAAAGTCAGTGATGCATTAGACTACTAAGTCGAAGTTGAGTTGAGACGATACTAATATAACTCGTTTTCCGTTGCTTTGATTGGGCGTAATCGTGTGCATAAAATGTATGTAAAACAAGTTGTAAAGTTGTGCTTCTGGCGGTAAGCGAAGAAAGCGACACGGTAACCCGCTTGCATCCGCGTTGTAAGCGAGAGTAAATTGATGGCGTCTAGCGCTATCAGACAAAAGATGTGGGCGGGTGACTTAAGAATTAATTATGACTGGTTTACTTTTCAATTTTCTTTCAACTTTATTGAAATCGTAAATAACTTATAACTTGCAATAATTTATAGTACCTATACGGCTGGTTCAAAGGTTTTGTGACCACAGTAGTTGCTAATAGCTTAGATATGATTTTTACTGCGTTATTTCATTATAAGTATCTTTTGACATAATTTTTAGGTCAACAATTTGAAATATGCTTTATTGTGATTAAAAAAAAAATTAAACATTGACAGGGATTTTCAAGCGTTTCAGAAAATAAAACTGCAGACTTATTTATCGTAGTGAATACCCACCACCTACAGTACAGTATCACATTCAATAACATACAGTTAACATTTTTATGCTAGGTTTACTAATCCAATATGAATAAACTGAACAATTAAGTCAATTACGAAGCCGACAAAGTGTTCTACAATTTCGACTCACCAGGACCGCTTTTTGATATTTCACTGTTAATTGTCAAAGAAAAGCTTAACAAAAATAATCAAATAATATACATATGAAATTAACCTGGAATGTACTCACATATGTATCTATTGTAACAAGTTATGAATACTTTGTCCAATTGACAGTATCATACATATCGCACCCCTAGAAGAAGAGTCAACCAAGTAAAAAAATGTACCTGAAAATGCACTTTAAAACTTTAGATATTGGAGCAAATTTAGAAGTGGTAGATATTTTGAGTTAGTTGACTCTTCTTTCACGGGTGCGATATGCATGTTTAGTAGAATTAAAATTATGCCCAAAATTGATAGCAATTTCATAAGCAATCTACCACAAATTACATACACAATATATATCTTTTTAAACTGTAACAGTTTTTAAGAGAATTAATTACGAACTACGGTATTCAGCCGACATACCGAAAACAATTTCATTAATTTGATACACGAGACTTAGTCACGTGAAGCGCCTCCGCACGCCTGTAGGTACCTATCAGGGATGTCTTCTAATTACACTGATGGCCTTTGAGCAACGACTGACTGATATCCTACAAGACCTTGTAATTAAAGATTTATCGTAAGGAGTTGAGTTACAACAGACATCGTTATAACTACGCTATAGTAAATGTTATACAATCGTCGAATGGTTTTATTGTGGTTAACTGAACGACGTGACTAGGTATAGTACATAATTATATACCTAGTATAATTATATAATTATTTTAAATAGAAGCAACACTTCAAGGTGCTAATAATGGGACTGTTTTCATATCAGATTTGGAAGTAGCCAGCGCACGGTGATGATGTCAACAGACAGGATATGCCGAATTAATTATTATCGCCAGAAAAACATAAGAGACGTGCACAATAGAAAATAGTAAAAACATTTAAAGTTAAAATTAAGATGTTCAGGGACTAAGGTTTTTATGTATGTACAAAAAAAAAACAAACGTAAGAGGAATTAGAAGTGTGTGATAATTTGTAATCGGAAAACCCGTCAGTAGGTATCAGAAGGGGTACCGTTGAAAACCAGCATTAGGTTTCCACGCATATGAATTGCTGAATGGTATACCTATTTGGGACACGTCATATATTATATTGTAATTGTTTTTTTTTCTCTTTAATTTCCTTCTTGTATCGATACAATATTTTTTATTGTTCATTTTATTTCTTTTATTTGTGTGTAAATGATAAGTCATACTTAAGTCGTTTTGTATTTTTTTTTTTTCATTTGATTTCATTTTTATTTTGTAATTGTAATTTTGTCCCAAATAAAAGTGTTCTTTCTTCTTCTTTATTTCCAATTAAAGTCTATTAAATAACAATAATAATTTTAATAAAAGAAACAACATTAGGTGTTTCTTCACACTGTCCAATGTCCATTCTCATAACTGTAAATGAGATTCGGTTAGCTTAAATCACAATGTGTTCTAGCGGCATGGCTATTTACCGAATCATATGACGAAAAGCTATTTTATTTCACAACTTCTTTCGCAATTTCAACTGACAATTCGATTGTGTAAATGCAGTAATGACACCACGAGAACAATTTATGATACAATATCACGGTGTTCGAAACCGAGGTGCGATAAGCGAATACGTTAGACAATCGAGAAGGCAATTTATCGTAACACGTCGACAAATAGCATTTTAACGACAATAGTCATATTACTGATACACTTTTACTAAAAATGAAAACTTGATATAACTTCTGGGCAGAAAAAACGGTATGTTATGAATTCGTCGGATGTGAGTATGGAATAGAAATGCAAAATGCGGATGGTGATCGAAATGCGAGCGCACGCGCATTTCACGCAACTGCTTTCGCCGATTATAAACAGACGCGGGCCGGGCTCGGCGCGTCTCGCGACACTCTTATTCACGTGACGAAATTGTTAGAACGTTATCGCTGGCTTGGCGCCCTAATGTGCCTTCAACGAAATGTTTTGTCATTTACTAGTAGGAAATTAAGAAATACTATATTTATATATTTTTTTATTTAGTAAAAAACAATTCAACGATTTGTACTTTTTTCGCATCAATGATCAAACGACATTATTTTACTGTATATACAGTACCAACTTAAGTAACTGTTACAATTAAGTACACAATATAGCGATTTTGAACGGTTACGAAAATATAATGATCCGTTCATTGATCTTGAAATTATTGTTCAATATTTTATCAGGTGGTTTTATTATAATTCAATGTGCGGAAGCGAAATTTGTTGCGGTACAAGATCACCGCAACCGATTTTCTCTAATTTCTCCAAGCAATATCGAGAAGTACCACAATCTGTGACACATTTATATCTACACCGGTGCTGTAACCGCGATAGCGTTACTTTAATGTAACAATTTAAAAATAATGATAAAATACCATGACATTTATGTGCAACAACATATTTTTTTTATTGGTTTATCTGGTTCACCTCACATAACGTTAGCACGTTCGATCGAATCATTTCATAACTTATCTAATTAATCGATCAATTAATATCTGAAAGCTGCAAGGCATGATTAGTATGTAAGACATAATGTTTCTTTTCCGATAGGTCGTCGCCCTCGGATCGATGGAGGCGGCCTCGTGAACTATGTGATGGAATATCGATAATTTCACTTTCTCTGATATGTCGGAGGTGAAAAAACTCGATTTATCAATCGCTAAAGAGCATATCGTTGCCCGAGGGACGGTATGTACGATTTAATTTCACGTACATGACATAGAGGTTGGACAATTTATTGCATGTAATCGGCGTGCGGTGAAATTGAACCGGAAGATTGGAAAGAAATCTACTTTTACGTGGGTTTATCGAGATGTGCAATCAAACTGCACGGGAATAATAATGACATATCATTGCGCTTTCTTTGGAAGGGAAAGAAAAAAAATGTTTAATTAATTACAAACGAGCGATTGTTTTCTAAAATAACATAGGCATAGTATAATTAAAGACAAAAAGTAATGAAGAAACGCTAGTTTCTTTTTTTTCTAATTTTAATAAATTTAAAAAGTTTTGGGTCTCTATAATTACAAACAAATGATATTACTTTCGTGTCTCAGGGTCAAGAAACAAAAAAGCTAATTGAGTTATTATTATCACGACGAGTACCTACCCTTCCGCTCGTTAAATAAAACAATAACAGGTTACAGGTTACACCTACAGGTACCATAAAATTTAATTATCTGAGAAAATAAGTATTTACGGTAGTATCGACAAAATTACTAATAAGTAATAACTAATAAGCTATAAGAGTACCTTTTGTTTCATTACAATGTTTTAAGTCTTTTTTGTTGGTACCAATTATAAGAAAGAAAACTTTGATGCTTTACCCCTATTACTGAGTATAATATGTCGATATATGAAGTATTTACCAATTCAATAATGTGTAATCATATATTTGAAAAATTAAACTAAAATGAAGTCTAAAATAATTTACGGCGAGACTGCTGCTGCAGTACATTAAAAGTTTAGATGAGTTTATTACGTAATCTAAAACAAGATTTATCTAAATCTAAACTATATTTGAACTCAGTGAGCTGTGGTATTAGAAAACCGACTGTTGCGTTAGATTTTGTCACTGTAACTTTAGATCATAGGTTCTCAAAGTGGGTGGCACCGCCCAGTTGTTGGGACCATCTTAGGTAGAAATCATTAACATAATGCTAGTTATGGGATGTGAAATTTAAATTGTGTTCCTTTTTTTAAATTATAATTTAAAGTTTAGTTTCATACCTAGCTGAATTCTTATTATTTTAAAATTTCCATTTAAACGTAAAAATTTGGTATAATTTTTTCAAATTTCTTTTACTAAATTAAAATTTATCTCACGAATGATTTTGGTTTAAATTTTATCAATATCCGTTTACAATTACAATTATGAGAAAATTAAGCTATATATGTTAGCTATATCTATTTATAGAATATTGCTTTTGTATGAAATTGCGCGTTACGTTATTGATTCGATGAATTATATCGATTTGTTATTGCTGTTGTTAATTTGCATCAATCTATCAGGGCGACCTCAAAGACTTCAGTGAATCGCGACCAGAGAGCAAATGCTTCGATGCAGATTGAAGAATATTATTTTTATTGTAACAACAATTTAAACAACTCCAATGATAGTCACTTTCAATATTTACGGGCTAGTGGAGCCGTGACTTTTATTGCAAATACGTTAGTTATGAAGAATTATTATAGTGTAGGTAAATAAGAAAGTACGTATTATGTCAAAAAAAAAAAAACATAAAAATTGTTTGGCTATTGACGATAAGAGTTGCCTTCTGTTTCAAGTCATTAATTTGTAGCCTCACCAACTCATTATCAATAATATTACCACATAAAAAATATTTAATGTACAGACAGAACCTCGTTACAGTTTTATTACGTATAATTAGATTAGATTAAAGGCAACTTTCTATGCCAGTAATACTTATTAAAAACTTTTACTCGAAAGTTAAGACCTTATAAAAGAACTAATGCGAAGGCGAAGATATAAATGGCTATACGAGTATCAGACGGCTCTTGATAAGAAGTAATTCCATATACACTGTATTTTTTTCTATTCTTTTTATAGATTTAACTGTACCTTGACCTTATACGATCTATATTCAATTACACATGATACATATGTACCTATGTGTACACGTATAATCATGACGCGATATACATATATACCTGCTTTAAAAGGTCATCATCTAACGTTGTGAAAAAAGTAAAATTAGGTATACCTTACAATATCTAAAAACTAAGTAGAATTACCATGAAATGGTTCACTAAACCACCTTGTCATATTGGGCTATATTTATTTGGAGGCATAATGTACATGATTGGAACTGCGGGCATAATAATAAAGTCAAAATACCTATGACTTAATTTAGAAGTAAATTTGTTCGAATGCAATAATAAAAATATAGGTATTTTTCGTAATATCAGCTTCAATTCGCGTGTTAAAATACAATGTGAATAGAATTGAACTTCTGTCGTAATTGCGTGTCAAAGAGGGGTTGGTCTTTTATAGGTTAGGGAGTGTATGTGAAACAACATACCGCCAGTTGGTAGCTCTAGAATAAATGGGTTAATGCCTTGTCAGTCATTAGGTTTGAATGTATGTAATTACGTTTATCACGATGTATTTTGTTACAGCGAAAACATTTATCCTACTCTGCATATTGACATAACCTGAATTGATTGATAAAATTGACATTAACATAAGCGAAAACGCGAATAAAAGACGGTTTAACATAAAAGCAAAAAGGCCCGAGTTTCCTATTGTCATAAAAGGATTTTATCGAAAACGCTAAAAGAAGTTTCTAGAAAACATAAAGGCAGTTTAGGTCTAGATCCAAAAGGGTATCGACAAAGCTTTTCTCGAACCTAGTTTGACGCATTTTCGTATCCTCATAAATTCAGTTTTTAGTACCTACTCTATTGGTAATTCGGATAGCCATTTTGTGATAGGATATCTAGCTATTTTATGATTTATTATGACAAATTAAAGATATTACACACAAAAAGGTAACTTATAATATTCTAAAATCATAATTAAATTTAAATTTGCCATTTTTGCTAGGTAGTTTGTATAATGCAAAATATAAAACTAAAACACACCTATTTTCTTAATTGAAGACGCAAAAACTACTTTAGTCGTAGGTATATATTATAATAATAAATCCCGGTGATATATAACAACATAAACATTAAACACTCTCTTTTCCGGCTTCCCGTCAAAGTGAGATGAATTTTTTAGTTAATAATATAGTTGAGTTGTGGCAGGATACAAGACAACTTACAGAACTATTAATATTGATAAACTAAGCCCGCAGAGCTTCTCGTGTGGCAACTTTCTAGCCAATAATCGATGAACATAATAATTCAAATAACAACTTTGGGTTAGCTGGCAGGAACTATGGATTTTGATGTAATTTCCTACGGTAAATGCAAGAGAGGAATAAGTAATCTTGCACAATTTTATAATATAAACAGTGACAAAATCACATCTTACAAACATGCGCAAGAACTCGTTTTGCATTTTAAGAGTAGGATGAAATTTTTTATCATCGATCTCATGCATCACATCCTCTATAAATAGACATAAAATTATTCCACATTTCATGTAAAAACAAGTCGCGGCAACCTCGTAATACTGTCCGAGCGGTAAAATGAAACTCGGACCGGACGATCTAGACTAGACGATATCACATTTGAAACCGCTAGGAACACACCTCGATGCATATTGGTTACACCACTCAAGTTCAAGTAACAGATAATCTGATAAATACGAGATTGCGAAAAATGGAACGTTCTCGATCTGATGCTGAACATGTGTCATGTGACACTGATGCCGCCTGGACCATTACTGAAGATAATCTAATTCAAGAATTTATATGACGGAGTTTTTTTTAATCTTGTAAAAATTATAAACAAAAGTATGCATTCTCGAAATCTTCCGTAGATTGGAGTTAACTTTGTAGTTAGGATAATTACCAGTGATTGCGCAGACCGCAATCCTAAAATGACTTGACTATTGCATTACTATCACAGAAATAAAAAAACGCACTGTCGATTTGTAGTAGTAAAAGTAGGTCGTTAATCTAGAGCGATTCGTGAAAATCCAAATTAAACATTATATACGACGACAAGAAATTTAGAATATGAATAATTGTTTAAATACTTATAATGAAACATGTATTGAGGTAAGAATTATTCAATTTACCGGTGCATATTTTTATGCATTTCTTTTTTTCTAGCGATAAATTAATTAGACATTACAATAGTATCGGTAAAATTGATCTTTGAGATAGTGATCGTCATGTTAATTTCAATTATATCATTCGCCGGGCAAAACTCACGAACAGTATCGAAATCATCTGGTAGCTCAGCGGACGAGATAATATCTCCGTGATTGAGATAATGCATCGACGAAATTACGTAACTCATCTCATAGTCGGACATTTGTAATTGTTCCTGAAGTGTAATCAATTACATCATTAGATTTTTGCACACTAACACTGCAACTGCGATCTATTTTTTGCATTTTTGCGAATGTAGCACGTATTTAGTAATTTTTTATGTTTTGTTGCATTGAAACATTTTCATATTGTTTAGTATTAGTAAGAGAACTTATGTGCCAATGCTTTAGTGTTTATCCGAGCAACGATTATCTACTTAGTTAATTGTTGTAACAAACAACACTAATTGACGTGATTGTATCAATCGGTTTAAAGAAAAAATTAAAAAGTGCAACTGCCTGTTAACATAATAACTAACAAGTAAAGTTATTGTTCACGTTTAACATAACTATTTTTCTTTTTGATACAACCGATACAACTTCCTTTCTTTAAGTACTACATGTGCCTATGACACCTGAGTACTCTCTCTGAGGTAATTTTAGACAACCATATAAAAACGAAAATGCGAATGTTAGCTCTAAGCTTGACGTCAAATAGCGTTGATTACTTCGTTATATAAAAACTTAACACTACAATTACTTTTAAATGGCCACTTAGTCACAACTACAAACATCTCCGACGCCAGTGTTTTGATTGCACGTCTACGTTTAGTTTTTAATAAGACAATTGCGTGACTTCCCTCTATCTATTGTATTATTATTTAAAGTTATTTATAGGCAAGACTCGTGGCTTCAACTATGATTGCAGACACGTATTTTTTTCGCCAAGACCCGCCTTCACGAATGTTTGAATGTTGATGTAATGTGTAGGAGGCCTACATGAAACTTAGGAATAAGTTTAGTTAGAGGTCGAAGTTAAATAATATATAAGTTTTACTGCCCAGTTGTTCTTGGAACTTTAGTAAAATATTTAACCAAACTACGTGAAAATTGCAATTATATTCTTGTATGCAAATCTTACAGATTTTAAAGAAAACTTAACTAATTTTTTTCTGGATTATTATTTGATAATATATACCTAGCCTAATAAACCATAATGTAGTAGAAGTGGCGTGACGAGCGACTATTGGAAGCATATCGTATAGAAATCAGATTTCGCTCGTTTCTGATATGAGCAAAGCTTGTTAGGCCGGAAAAGGTCCGGAAATTATAACCATAGAACAGTATAGAGTTAATATTAATCATTTCTTTGATGTGTTATAGCTTTAAAAATAACAGTGAAAGTATAAGAAGTTATCGTCCTAATTTCTAATATTACATAGAAAAGTTATAATCCTTTTATTTTTAACTTTACCTCGTTCACAAACTCATAACAATGCTTTGCCGACTGGCTCGATTGCCAGCATGATATTTAATCACGAAGTTTTTATATACACACAGGATTATTTCAATCAATCTAAATTATTATAGGTGGTATGTACATACCTTACGATACCTTAAGTAATGTTTATTCACGCTCAAAATACATTTTTTTATATAATTTATTCTGTTATTATTGTTTATTATCAAGTTTTATCGTATCTTAAAAATGTTTCAAGGAAGGAAAATTTACTCGATATATTTCATGGCGATGCGAATTACGAAGTCAGGAAGTTTATAAAAGGTAGCTCACGCAAACTGAGAAGGTACCTAAATATGAGAACATTTGCGCCATCTATTAAAAAAAACACACACACAAATAGATGTTGCAACAATTCGAAGTGCAGAACTTCAAGATTCTGAAATGTGCAACACAAGTGTACGTGGTAAAATTCTAAACTAAATTATTCATCTATTTATTTTTTACGATGTACCTAAAGTGTATTTCAGATACGTCGTAATACGTCTAGCGGTTTTAATGAAATACAGACCTATTTGATTCAGCAATTCATCTGGCATATATTTATGAATACGAATACCACGCCTAAAATAATTAAAATTGGTTCATCAATGGTCAAAATTGATATTACGTTTTCCATATCCCGATTATACGTAGGTACCTACTATATGTACAAATGTATATCATACTATATGTATATAAAGAGTATTTTCTTCTATATACAACAATTATACATAAAATGGCTCATTTAATAAACTATAAATTATAACAAAAACAATGTAAATTAAAAGGAAATGTATTTTTTTTACTTTACGTCACCACTAACGAGGATGTAGTTCAGTGTAACCTCAAAAGCTGTGTCATTGCACCGACAAGTACGCTGCGGTTAGAAAACACAAGAAACGGGGAAGTGGAATAATGGACGGTACTCTAATACGTGACATTACAGTAATTATATATTGTATGTAACAGAAAATTGCCCATAAAACTTACATCATGTAAACACCGACTGAATGGTTAAAATAATTATTTCCATAAGAAAAAAAAAAAACAATTTTTTTCCGGCTTATAATCGCAAATTGAATTTGGTGGTGGGTTTTTTTCTGACTTTTAATATATTTTAGCTATATCATGTATGTTTTTATGAGTTTAATGTATGGCTCTGAACAGTATGGTAACTTATGCTAATTTATAATTATTGAAATTTAAACATAATATAACTATTTTTATTTTTACAACATGAAGTAGATAATTTAAAGTACCTAGACAAAAATTAATGAAGAGCATATTCGTTAGCAACTTGTGTTACTTCTTGGTGGAAGTGATATAAGTTAAATGTTATAAGGTAATCCATACTAATTATTTCACTCATGGATTGAAATAACTTTATTGCTAACTAATTAAAGGTATCCTTTTGAGTGGACATTTTTATAAAACTAGATCCTTCTCTGTCAACTTATTTAAATTGTTTTTTTTTTCATAGATAGCATACCAGCTAATAATCTAATTCCACGTATAATTACGACTTAGTTGACCTTTAGGATCAATATAAAATGTTTGTATGTGCGTTGAAGGTTCTGTACCATGTAAGGTTGTGCATTTGATTTGAATTAAAGCCAAGGGAACATGTTTCTTCAAAAGAATTTTAATATGAAAAAAGTGTATTTTTCTTTCAGAGAATGTTGACTCGTGTTATTTAAATCTTAATAAAACTCATGTTTGACAATAGATAAATTAATAAAGTTTTTGTGATGCATACATTTCTTTCTAAATACCTAGTTTGAATATGAAAATATTAATTGTAAATAATTTAAAATCGATATTGCACATCGATTTATCAACAGCAGTCGGTTACATGCACCGGTTGCATAAACGGTACATTACGTTTATTAGGAATCTGATTCTCATAACGACACAGTCATCAAATAACACATAAAATTTCGATTGAATCGAATGAGGTAAAAAATATTGCAAGAAATCGGTAACTGTTGCGTAAGTTTAATAAATAATAGTTCACAGTCTTGTGTCGAGTGAAATCGTGTAAGTGAAGATACAATACTGATTGGATATAGAAATATATATGACTTTATGCTAAAACATTACAAATGCTATCGCGTGTTGTACGCCATTAGATAGAAAATATCTTCAATAATCTTTATTTTATATCTTGAACTGTGAATGCAGACATATTTTATATAAGAAGATTTAAAAAAAAATTAAGTAGATTTCTGCATAATCACACGAGTCGGTGCAAGATTTGTCTATGGTAAGAAACATTGTGCACGTGGTCTCGTTGTCGGAAAAAGTTAAGGTTAGTGCCATAGATTTATACATAGAAATTACTAAGTCAATCAATTAGCTTACCCGATATTATATTCAAATGTGACATTATCGTTATATACCGTAATATCTACTCTACATGGACACGCACCATTTTCACCACTTTCCATTTCGGACGCCACACTTTTTTCATCCTTCTTCAGTTAGCAAGGGAACATATTTGTACTAAGTTTATGTTGAATCACAAAACAATGAGTAACACACACAGCACTTAAGGTCACAGAACGATCGTTTCGCAAGACTAAAATGTACTGACGGATTAACTGAACTCTGAACATTGCCAACTAGGTAGATAGGTTTTGCAGTAGACACGCGATCTGGACGTAACTATACGATGTTTATATCGAAAATTCACGATATATAACGACTTATACGCATCATTGTAATAATAATCCATTTATGTTTAATTAAATCGATTTTCTACTTAGAAATTATTAGGGTGTAATCATTTTAAAGTAATGAGTAATTAGTCGAGTAGCAGAGTAGTAATTAGGCAACATGTCAGTCCCAATGGAAATTAGCTGAAAATTATAATTTCGCAAATAGGTACTGGTTGATATACGACAGCTTTTGCTCTAATGGTCCGGTTCACTTTACGTATTAGATACGGTTGAAATAAAAAAATGCCCTTTCAAAATATCATGATGTGAATACGCAATATGATTAAAACCGTGCCGCAGCGATGAAATTTTTTGTGTCAACGAAATGTCTATTAAATATTTATACACGCGAGCACCAGGCGGCTCCTGGTACCTCGGTACGAGCTTTGCCTTGAACATGCAACATCTGAAGGTAATAAAATTTCTGTCTAAACTGTATACGCCACGTCCCGACTTCGCACCCGCATAATATATCACAAACTAGATTTTACCGGGGGCTCTTTTTTTTCGTTTTCTTTCGGTCGTTAAGAATATTTCATATTTTATAGTTAAAAAAAAATAAATTTCGGTTGAAGTAATAGAAAAAAAAATACAAATAAAAATACTTTTGCTCATTACAAAAAAAGAAACGTCTAGTATCTAAAGGGGTTCCTCCATAGTGCTTTGTCGTTTTTCACTACAATTGTTCATGCTAAGTACTCCTTACGTCACTCTCTCTTCTTAGGTTTTGAAATATCTTAAAGCTGGGAAGCTTTTCATTTCTTTAGATGTATGAAGGAAATTCGTATAAAATAACAAGTTAAAAAATGAAACTTAATTAATTTCTCTAACACCTCTGTGGAAATTAGAAAATCTTTTTGAATGGGTACTTAAGTAATGTTAATGATTGTAAAAGAAAAACATATATTTTAATTGGTTTTCATTATATAGGCACCTTAAAGTTAAAGGCTGTTTCCTTCATTATCATGCAGGTCTAAGCTGTAAAAAATCAAATCAATCCATTCTCATAGGTTTCCTATTTTATAGCTTGTCGATAGAAGCGTGAGACTAACAACTATTGCACCGAACAATCAATGCATCACGAGTGATTATTTCGTGCAAATTAAATTGTGTCAAATGCCTGCCCCACATCGCATTGTCTCGGCGTGGGATCAACACTTATTGTTCATCGAGAGGCGAATTGACGGTAAAATAGAAAATGGCGAACAATAGCGTGTTATAGTTTTTCTATTCCCGCGGCAAGCAGGCCGGTATCTGAGTATTTGTATTTATTCTCTTTAATTCTGCATACGTACTCGGGTTTTATGAGCCTATTGCAAAACGGTGCATACTGTATTATGTAAATAAGATGTTGTAACTTATTAGATTACCTTAATGATTTTATAATTTACAATTTATTGGCAAAATTTTAACATGAAGCTGTAAGCATGTCATTAATTTAAATTAATTCGTTATAAAATAAAAAAGACATTATTATAAAATGCAAACTTTCACGTAACAATATTACGCTACGTTCTGAGTTCTGACATAAACGGAACAGATTTTGGACATTAATTTGCAATAAAATAACATTTAACATCTAAACGACAATTAACGTTTACGTCGAAAACAATTAAGAATCAATTAAATTTCAGCAATGAAGTCGTTCTGCCGTCGGGGCGTAATCAGAAATCTGGAGTTTCACTTTGCTTTCTTGCTTCGTAAGAAACTGCAGTTATATGTGCATAAAAATGATAACACATCAGTGAGCGTCGTCGTCACAACTACACAAGGAAATATTTACCGATCGTCGCAAAGATAAATTAAATAAAACTTTAAAACTTGTCTAATACAACTTGACTTAAAATATATAGAAATATGTAGATACATATAGGGTTGTCAAATTGACATTTATCACATCCAGGACAATTCTAGAACCAGTGGCGGAATTATAGCGGCGGAACTCTATCATAGTAAATGCCATTTCAGGTTCAAAAGGTCATCCATCAAGATTTTAAGATTCCTGGATAACAACGCCCAATAAGCATTCCTTTCGTTAAAAAAAAAGTTAAGAGTAAAGATAGACAAGATTCATAGACAACATTTTCTTTTAATATCTAACTTGATGTAATGTTACAACTAAACTACCTATAAAGCGAAGTGTATGCCGCTTATACATTAAAGCAATACTTTAAAATTTTGTTTATTGTCGTAGGTTATCTTATTCCGAGTTGCAATTTATGCACTAAATGTTATCTATAACTGTCCTAAAAATTGGACATACTTATTAGGTAAAATTAACCTGATAATCGGCGGGTAACACAACTAGTAATATAATAATTTGTATGTACAATTCACGCATAACTGCTCTGTATTAGGATCAAATGATCTTTTCTAATCTAGTATTTTTCTAAGTCTTGTTTATCAGCAGGTATTGAATGAGTTTCATATCCAATTAGTAGGTGCTTTTTACTATATCCTTATTTATATTATAAATGGGATAGTAAATTTGTTTGTTCTGCTTTCACATTGCCACCACTGTACTGATTGCTATGAAATTAAATAAGCAGATATAAAGGTAGAAGTCTAAATTTAATTATAGGATTTAAATATCTTTTTATCCCAGACAAATGACATATTACAACATCCATGCAGGTGTAGCAGTGGTTAAAAGCTCTTAAATAAGGTCCAATGTTTGTAATTTTGGATGTTTGTTGCTCTTTTGTAGAAAAAAATAGATTTAGATGAAAGTTAAAGTGGTAATTGTTTATCATATCTCAGGTTAAGACATGGAATACTTTTTGTCCCAAAAAAATCAAAGTTCCCGTAAAATCACATAAAATTGTTACAGATGTCGACAAAGTCACGAACAGTGACTATACTCTTTATAACAAAAGGAAATAAAACAAAATAGCTACCACCAACTCCTACTGGTATTAGCATGAATGTATGGATAGCCTGCAAATGTAACCTGATGTAACCTTATAATAAAATTGGTCACAAACTGCCAATACAACTTGATCTATAAAGCTTGTGTTTTGAATCTTTAAATATTTAAACCTAACAGTTTGATTAACATTTTATATAGATCTTAGTTACAATATTAACAAAATTGATCTTAATAGCATGTGCTTTAAATGCTTGAGTGATAAAGACAGAACAATAAGATAAATTTCTGATCTAGATTATAGTTTCTACAACAAAAATAACATAATTTATACAAAAATTGCCCAATAGCAATCTTCATGGTCACCTTTATAATTTGCACAATGTTTTAAGCCTCCCATTCTTGTGAGTTTGTTTCATGCTTGGACAGTATGTATTCACCAAATTAATACTGTTAGATGTTGCTAAATGGTTATAAAAACAAGTATACCAGCCTTAAAATGAACATCATGCCATTACCTTTTATCTGACTTAAACACTATAAATAAAGTGATTTTATTATAAACAAGCAGACCGCTCCCGCTTTGCACAGGCATTACTTACTTGTTTGGAAATTTTATATAGCCTATGGTCACTGGAAATAGAGTAGGTTCCCACCAGTGACAGGATTTTTCAAATCGGTCAAGTAGTTTCCGAATCTATTCCATTCCAACAACAATCAAATCTTTGCTCTTTATAATATTAGCATACATTACCTATCGGTTTCATGCTGAATCATATAAAATTATCTAGAATAGAATGTTGAACAGAAGTTGTTGAGAGACATTAAATTATTCTCCAATTTAAGACATCAATCTAAGTTACTAGCTAAATTTAATGTCATAATTATTGTTAATTGTTCATTGAAAAAATATTCTAATCTTTATTGGTTCAGTAAACATTTGCAAAGGTCAAATACATTCCTTTCAATTTAAGTTAACAAACTAGTTGTTATTTTGTTTGAAGTAATTATAGTGTTGACATGATTTGAAAAAGAGTTTGTAAGAGTAGCCTCTTTTTTGTACTGAGCCAGTATAAAAAGATGAGGTGTATTGACGTTTGGCATTACATTTGAAGTGACAAATACAAAAATGACATATTTGAACTCGCCACTTCAAATGTATCTAATGAAAACTTACATCTCTTACAATTGTAATGAAAACTTACACCTCTTACAATTGTAATAGAAACTTACATCCCTTACAAGTGTAAGGGATCTAAGTTTTCATTACATTTGACCCATGCGGCCTCTTTGTCGCAGCATGCGTCTCGCTCCTCCTCATTTACGAGTAACGCAACTACCGCAACAGCAAATTTGATGCGGTACATTTTTTAATTTTGAATAACTCTTACATTTCGACGTCACGTCCCGTACAAATGTACCACCTCACGTATGTCCTACTCAACACTAAGCTATGAGTAGATTCCAGAAATATAGTAGAAAACAAACTAAGAAAAAGGAAAAATAAAAAGTATTCAAAGTATCCATCTGAATACTACATACTTTATACAGTATAATAATATACTAAAACATTAACATTTTATTATATTGTAAACATGTTGGAAAAAAATGCACCAGGTGGAATCATTACGGTATTTAATTGTACTAAATAATTTTATATATTTCATGAAGACATGAAGATTGACCTTCTTTGATTTTGCCATATATTTCTATACTTAAAAAGATATTCTATACTTATGATGAATACATAATTTTTTTTGGATTCACATACCCTCATTGCAAAATGTAAAATTTATTATTTATATTTAACCAAGTGATGGTCATAATGAAAGATCGTTTCATTTCACTTACCACATTGTTGTAATTGAAGGCTGCTGAGCCTGGGGCGAAATATTCTCTATTTATTTTGTCACCCATCACGAAGAATTACGAACCACCACTATAAAACATCCAATCACAATAAACTCTCACACACATTATTTTAATGTCCTTAACATTTTGGTAATTTTAAATTGTTTAAAATACAAAGGGTTCTTTTGTAAAACCATTTTCAATTAACCGTTGGGAGCGTCCGAACTAGCATTGTTTAGATACAAGTTATTCAGTCAATTGGGTTCTAAATTATTTGATCGTGTCTCAATGCACAATACATAGCTATGATAAAGAACAGTTACAAACAACGATTTGTTACAAATATTTAATATTGTAATAACTTTTTCGGAAATAATTCTAACACTTGACAATTTACCTTGACACACAAACGGTAAATTGGATACTTGAAGTGATTATTGTTTATGGTACACAAATCTAATTTTACTTGCAACAATTATTGTAAGAAAAATATTTAAAACTAAAAATAACTTAAAAGTTGTAATAGATAATATTTCTTATTGTTTGTACAATTATATGACATTTAAATGTTTATATCGTAATTGATATTTTATGACGTATATATTTATATCTATCTTTGTTCTGATAAAACTACGGTGCAAAAATATCGATATTTTTTATCGATATTAAATAGATATAAGTATCGAAGTTGTAACTATTTCGATATAGTTTTTTTTTTTTACTTAATTGTTGGCCCTGTATAATTTCAAAATATTTCTACATGTGATAGAATAAATCTATCTATTAGTTTCAATTGTAAAAAAAATACCCACCCGATGGTTTAAAAGAAATATTTAAGAATTGAGGCTTTTATTCTACTTAGATAATAATTATGTTATTATTGTAAAATGTTATTTCTTCTGGAAGTCAATTAAATAAAAAATAAAAAAGTACATGTAACATTGTCGAAATGTGGCTGAAAAATACTTTTAGTAACGTAATATATTTTTCATTTTTTTTCTCACAAAAACATGTTATTTAGTAATCGTTACTCGATTAACGATTTATTAGGAATGTTTAAGAAGCAATAATTTGATAATTATCACTATTGTTTAAAAATATCGATATCGACACGTAAAATAAATGTTGATAATAATTTCTAGTAAGTTTTTTGTAATAAAAACATTTTGCATTTGTAAAATATTTTTTTTATAAAAATAAAATAAGATACTTTAATTCGTAGGTACATTTCATTTATTTAGTAGTTCATAAAATATATATTTTAGTCATTGTTACATTATTAGATAATAATTACTGCAACAAAAATTAAATAATGTGAATATACAAAGAAAAAAGTAACAAAATACGTGAAGTATATAATTTAAAGCAAAAAAGTAAGGCCCCGAGAATACCACAAATTTTTTCCCCCTTTCCTTAACAAAATGGCTCATTTTCAAATGTAGTTTATTTATCTATTTAATTACATTCACAATTACACAAGATCATTCTTTTCGGTTGCAATATTTCTCAATATATTTTTCTATGTGTTCTCGGCCTACTCTCTCTTCTATCATGCCAAGTGATATCGAAAACACTTCATGTGCTATTTCTTTATCCCGAGCCAAAGTCGACTCTTCGCAATAGAAACAGTTGTTAAAATAAAGTCCTGTGACACCTTCTAATTCAGATGCAGTTGCAACATAAACTGTTGTGGCCGCTGCTTGTTGCTGTAAAAAACATACATATGTTACTTATTATTATGAAAATGATTTTATCAAGTGAATTTTCTTTTTAAATACGTTAATAAATTTTAAGTAAAGTAAGTAAGTTACACTTAAAGTCAATGGCGAAGATCGTCTGGTAGGGTAAAACCGTACACTAAGAATTACGAAGAATTCTTGATGGCTACAAGGATCCTTGTCAAATACATACAAGTTTTACTATGTTGAATCTAAATATACACAGTAGCATAGAGTTATGCATTTTAAAATTCTCATAACGATATGGATAAATTAATTATAAATATAGGTTTATATCTATTATTCTGTTGAGTTATACCAACCACATTTTAAATACTCACCAAAGACTTAGTAAAAGGCCGCACTAATAAGAACAGTAATTGATACAACCACCAACTTTTTTGCAAATTCGTAGACACCATATTTCCAGGGTGTAAGGAATTAACGGCAATGCCTTTATGTTTCCATTCCTCACTTAAAATCTGAAATATAAAATGATATTTTGTAATAATTTGTAATTGTGATAGATTTATTAGAAATGTAAATTATATTTTACCACCACCAAAATTACCACAAGATCAGAATACAGATTTAAAAATTATATCCGGGTTACCAAATTTCACTCAAAGAACAACAAACAATTTTGTTATAATTTTGTAATGGGAAGAAAACATAGATCTAATTCAATAGTCGCGGGTTCAAACTATGGCTAGCAACGCTGAGTTTTCAAGTGCTTTTGCGTTTAAATTAATCTCGTGCTCGGCGACAAAGGAAAACATGGTAAGGAAACTGTACGTGCTGAAAAAAATTTTGACACATGTATATTCTCCAACCCTTAGTGGAGCAGCATGGTGGATTAAGCTCTTAACCTTTCCTTAATCGAAGAGGAGGTCCTTACCTGGCACTTGGACATTTACAAGCTGTTACAATATGAAGTATATACAAGAATTAGTCATTTAACCTTATATATTAATCATTGCGCTTGCCTTTGCAGTAATGATGTTGTATAATTTAGAGTTACCATACGCCGTCATTGCACTATATTGTTCCTTTGGATGAGCAAGGTTTTGCTTTACAAAAACATTTTTTAAACTCGCCATTCTGAAAATCATAAATTAGATATAATTAGATTATTATAACTTTAATATTCATAGCATGTCTCTGCAGAGCATATAATAAGTTTTATTTCCTTTTCTTGTACTGGATGCACTGGTTTTGAGTAAAATAGTCAATGTATAAGCATTACATGTACATACATTATTTGAGATGTTATCATAAAACTATCTAAATAATAGCTTTAATTATAAAAAAAAATTATGTATGAAGTTTAGAAAGTACATGTAAAACAATGAAGATATACAAAACAATGAAAATATATATGTACCTATGTGATTCTGAAGATACAAAGACAACTCTTGAGCCTTTCTTTAACAGCGGTTCCAATAAAAGTGCTAAATACATGTGAGAGAGATGGTTCACTTGGAATGTTCTGTCCAATTTATCCTCTGTTTCTTCATATGGTAGACCAAACACGCCAGCGTTTAATATTAACATGTCGAGGTGACTGAAATAATATATTTATTAACATCCATAAATTCATATCAACATTTTTATAATACAATTTTTAAAGTACTAAATGAATAATTAATCAGCAAAATAAATTAAAAGGTAGGTAAGTCAAAAATACAAGTTATTGATATTTTTGGTAATTTTTTACCAAATTGTTACTTAATTAAATCACAATAGTGTACCTATGTAATGAACTACTATGTAGCCTTGCTATAATACCTTGCTACAATGTGGTAAAATTTTTAAAATGTTATTATTTATTGTTTTATTTGGTTCATAATTGAGTCAAAGCAATAGATTACTTATTTTATACTGATTATTGTTTGTAAATGTTGATTTCGTTTATATGAATTACATCTATTTTTAACTAAAATTATATTTTGAGGAATTCATATTGATAAAACTTTGACTCACTCTGAAAAAACGGTTTTAACAGCCATAGCACATTTCTTGACACTACTCAACGAGCTCAAATCAAGATATATAGATTTTAGATTGTCTTCTGATGCTTTTGTTTCTTTAACAATCTGTTCAATGGCTTGTTGCGTTGCCTCCATGTTGCGGTTAGCGAGTAATATGTTACAGCCATGTCTCGCTAAAGATTTTGCTGTTTCAAATCCTATACCAGCATTGCAGCCTGTAATTAGTGCATATTTACCAGACAAATCCACTCCATGAAGCACCTGAAAACATTTGAAAATATCCTCTTGTTTTGAACTTTTTAAGTATTCATTTATGTAGACAATTGATTTTTTAAGACTTCAAAAAAACAGATGACCTAAAAATATCGAAATGTATTCGCGATAATACTGATACAAAACTCTTGCAGAGTGATCTACATGGTTTAGTCTCTTGTTCGTAGTAGTCTAGAATATTGTAGTGTTGTTTGGAAACCTTACTACAATATATACATCAAAAGATTAGAAAGTGTTCAAAAACGTTTTTTGTGGCATCTTTCATATCAATGTGGCATTGCTAAAAAAATACACAAATATAATGATAGGCTAAAACACTTTAAAATGTATTCCCTTTTCGACCGCAGACAGCTACTTGATAATCTATTTTTATTCAAAACTGTTAATGGTATCATAGATTCTACCTATTTACTATCACTTTTGACAATTTCCGCACCAATAAAATTACCTAGGCTTAAAAAATCATCCTTATTTTACGAAAAAGTTTCAAAATCTAATCTAGGATATAATTGCCCCATCAATAGAATGGTCAGAATAAATAATGCACTTTCAAAGACCTGTAATATTGACATTTTTGGTCAAAATGAGAAAAAAATTAAAAAAAGAAAGAAGATACTCTCGGAATGGTACCATGATGAAGATATCAGGGTCTGATGATGGGATCCCGGAGAAATCGAGGGAACTCCTCAAATTTTATAGGCACACCTATAGTGATTTCAGTTTTTTTCAAAGTACCTTGGTCATTTGCTTACTAAAAGTAAGATTTGATGAATTGGAACTGATGATCAGAACTTCATAAAAAGTAACTATTTTACGGGTTTGGTTCTTCTGGTTTGGTTCATAGGCATATGATGAAGTCTAGCTGATGATGGAGTACCAGGAGAACTCCTGAACGATTAACGGCCCTGCATCAGGAAAAATTATACTTTCTTAATGGTCATGAGCAGTTGACAATAGGACATTGTATCTTAGGTAAATCATAATGTAAGTTGTAGTTCACAACATACTGAACGGCAGTTGACTTATATTTGGAGTTGGAAGCCACACACACATGAAATTCTTTATGGTTAATTTGCACAGACATGTAAATTCTGTTATGGATAACTTTTAATTATCACTTGCAACAAAAAAGTGTAAATAAATAACTTTTTACAAAAAAATAAACCAACTTCAAAAGTAAACTAAAAAGTCGTATATAGCACATCCTTATACAACATATTAAATATATTAAAAATGGTGCCAATTAATAAAAGTTACTTAGCACCAATGTTAACATTTTACGTGCTTGACGTCTTCTACATCTTACTTGCTTGACTTCAATATTTTCTAGAAGGATGTGTTAATTATGACTTTTTAGTTTACTTTTGAAGTTGGTTTATTTATTTATAATAAGTAATTTATCTGTACAGTGATTACAATAACATTTTGTAATATATAACTATTAAATATATAATAGTAAAATATATAGTATTTGTAATGTTCATAAATAAAGATTCTAGTAGTGTTTTTATGAGATAATTAAATATTTTATTGAAATAAAACAGTTTTCAACCTTAACCTTTTAAATTTAATATTAAGATTTTATTTAAAAAAAAGTTTAGAAATTATAAATGGAAATCATAATTCTTAAAATATATACCTGAAAAGCCGTGGAGGACCCATCAAATCTTTGACGGAAATCATTAACATGCTTTTTCTCTTCTTTTGCAAATGCTAATCTTGGGTCTACATAAGTTTTGTTCCCCGTTTCTTGTTGTACATACAAAGGCTTTCCGGATTCATCAGTAGTCTTAGTCCAACCAAATGGTAAATCTTTGGGAATTACTTTTTTATGCCCGGTACGAGGATGGGTCCATTGTATTTTATTATTACATGTACTGGAATATAAAAACATTGATAAGAAAAACTAGTTTCCTTAAAAATGACCTTTGAATTATAACTATTGTTCATTAGAACAATGTAAAACTCAAGGTCGATTATAATTAAAGTAAATGATAAATTTGTGCTATTACGTTGAGAAAAGTGTACACATACTTAACAAAGTACACATTTCCATCTTCAGTCGACTTTTCTTCCCACCCTGGAGGTAGTTCATCTTCGCTATCCGAGTCCAGATTATGCATTTTTTTTCTTTATAAAAAAGTGAAATGTATTTATGAACTGAAAATGTAAAACACAGTTCTATTTACTAAACGAATTGTAGAATTAAAGTTTGAACAAATCAATGTACTGTAATCGAGTTTTGTAATCTGATTTAGATATAAAATGCAAGTGTAAGTTGTAACTGATAATGAAAAGAAAAAAGATACGCACAATAAGATAAATGTTTAATTAGCAAGTTTAATTAAAATTAAATAATATCTAATTATCTTCTATGTATCTTGTTTCTTGTTTACGAATGAAACCACAGACGGAATGAAACCAAATGAAACGTCATTTGAGTTCACCGCCCGGCTAGTCTTTGCATTAGGGCTGTTGATAAAATATCGATATATCGAAACATCGAAATTTTTTTGCGGAAATATCGATATTTATTACAAAGAAAAATATGTACGATACATCGATAGTTAGATATTGAATTGTAGATATCGGTCGCTGATATATTTTTTGCAATTTTGTGTTATTTACTTATTTATTTATTTTATTTATTTATTACAATTATGTTGGTATTTTTACTTATATGTCTAAGTTTTTACAGTGTCACATAAACCAATATTGATTTTTCCAGACACTGGAAGTATTTCATTTAGTATTTTATTTATTTATCATAAACTTACTCTATCATATTTTATTTCATTTCCTGCTGTATCGTAGCTTACTTATTTATTTATTACCTTAAAACGAAGCTAAATCTGCGAAATTCAGCGAACTGACGGAGCGGAAATTGGGCATTGTAGAAATTTATACAGAGCAGGATTTATAAAAACTAATGTATTTTTTAAATTGCATTAAATGCTATAATCTATTTTTAAATAGAACTGACCCATAATATTGTGTAGGACGACTGCTATGTAAATAATTTGAATTTATTATTTAAGAATCGTTGATTCGATAGTAAGATTACAAATGCAAATACTTAAAATCGTGCAATTGGTGGCGATTAGATTTCCTTAGCGGCGGTTTGCGGAACTAGTATAGGACAGAATGGACAGCTACTTTTCGAACAAATATTTGGGAAACAACCTGACCTTATCATTTGTTTGTTTTTAAAACAATCTGAGATATGATTTTGTTGTTGGACATTTACAAGGTAGTCGAAAATACTATAAGATTTCTGGTGGTATGAGGTTGAAATTAGATTGAAGACGTTACAGAAGTTATTGATTATTTTATAGTACTTGGAAAGTAATCTTATATTTAGTTAGTTCCATAATTATTAATTCGAAATTTAATCCATGTTTAAAAGTATCTGACACTTGACACTTGACAGTATCCTACGCTACTTCTGCAAGTCGCCAATAGGGAATCTGCTCATCGCCAATACTTAATAGTTAAAATAATTAGTTTTGATCTCAATAATTGACTGTGATGATTAAAATTTATAGTAGTTTCTAATAAGAAATAATTAAAAAAGATTAATATTAATGTTTTATTCATACTTGTTTAAAGATAACTTAACTATAGTTAACATTTGAAACTCTGCGATAAATAAGATTAATTTGTAATTGTTTTCTAATAAAGGAATAATCTTCATGTGTTTTAATTAGCCGGAGTGATCGCGAGAATGCGCGAATAATTTATGGCCCTATAATAAGCGTGGGGGTCATATTTATACCACTGAAGCGAAAGCGAGGTAGTATAAAACACAATCTGAATCTTCGAAAAATCGCGCTCACTCCGGAGCAGACAGTCGTACAGACACAATCTAATTACATTAGTATGTTAAATAAAATAACAAAATTGATAGTAATTAATTTAATATGATAAAATAATTGTAAACATGTTTTTAAGTAAAAATAAAGTTTGCGGGGGTGTTTCGGGGCTAAGGGTCAGGGACAGGGAAATAGCTATAAAAATCGGCAATTTCTCTGCGTCGTCGTTCATTTCGACTCGGGATTCGGACTATGAAGACACAAGAAGAAAGAAGAAACAGGACAAAGGAAGAAAATAGGAAGATTAAAGAAAAAATTCTGAAGAACAATTATTTAGCCCGAATCCCCGTTTTGCCCTCGTGTATGTCGTACACAGATAACGTGTTTTTATTGCTAACGAGCATTTTCCCTACTTCCACACACACAGTGTAAGTCGGTACAAATATGATATAATATTATAAACAGACAATAGTTTTTTCTTATAGCCGCAAATTTTTGCTTATAGATATTATTTCAGCTCTTTATATATTAATTTTCTTTGCTTTATTCTTTACTGTGGGGAAAAGAAGAAGTTCATCATACATAATATTCTACTAGTCTTAATTATAAAAAAAGTAAAAAAAAACACATAGTTTATATAAATTTCTTAATATGAATATATGCGATATGCGAGGTATTGTAATATTTGTTAAAAGAGGAGGGTTGGACTTGTTTTTTTTTTAAACTTATTCTAGCAATATGGGTATTAAACTATTAAATGAAAGATCGTATCATGTCATGTCTCTATTTTTATATTAACATAAGCAGTTGTTGTTGGATTTTCTCTTGTCATTTAATATATTTGTTAAATAAAACCAATATATCGATAGATTTTTTTCGATATATCAAATCGGAAATTGATATATTTTAAAATATCGATATGTCGAAAATCCGATATATTTTAAAAAATATCAACAGCCCTACTTTGCATAGAAAATAGAACTGTGAGGTGTCACTGCCACTGTCATTCAAAACGGTAGAGATGGGTAACGCAGCAAAATTCTCTGCGTTGATACAGTAACTCAAGCGCATTCTAATGCGTTGACTCATTGCG